>JANIJG010012930.1:18060-31201 GCA_024611175.1 Megaceryle torquata | reverse complement strand
GGTTTTTTTCCTACCTGGAATTAAGACCCAAAAACACACTCCCCCCCCCCCCCCCCCCAATCTTCTGCACCTTTAAATGTTTGTTAGTCCATTTTGTGATATTTCAGTATCATCTGTTCACTGGGTCTTCTGCTTTCTGATTTAGATCAATATAAAATTGTTTATTTTTCTGCCAAATGTAGAAACTAAACTCTGTGTAAGTGTTCTTGTCTAGACTATGAAAGAGAGTAACCCTGGAATGTGAAGGTTGGAAGTGCTTTGAATTTTCCAGGTGTTAAATCTAATTTCTTTTCCTGGTCAAGTGGCTTAATCCTTTAGTCTTAAAGGATTAAGTGCTACCTATAGTAGATCTCATCCTGATGTCAAAAGATTTCTCTGGATGGCTGGTATCCTAAAGCCCAAAGCCAGCAAAGTAATTCCTCTGCAAGAAGTCAGCACTGCTTTATTGAAACCCCCATTTGAACAGTGAGGTGAAGCATCACGGCTCTATTTATCTCTTAAGACCACCTTCTTAATCACTGCTCTATTTATCTCCTAAGACCACCTTCTTAATGGCTGTAGGTTTGACAACAACAAGAGAGCACTGGGTATTTTCAGCCTGAGATCTTTCAACAGAACAAAGAAGTGATGAGATTTCCTCTTGATTCTTCATCTGAATCCATTTAAATATACAACATGAAAAATGATCTCTTGTTTATTTTTTTCAGTAGTGATTAAAAGAAGTCATTCTTTAAACAACAAATGGAGAAGGAATTATTTGAAGCATATTGGGAGTCTCTTCAAAAGACTAGACGTCTTTTTGTGGCAAGACACCTGTTAGGAAGGCTGCTTTGATAGCATGCTGGATTTTGTCCAACTGATGCCCTTTAAAAGCAGCTTCATGGAAAACAATGGGGCAAAAATGCAGGAGACTTGTATCCAAAGCCAAAATGCTTTCCATACTTTGTGGGTGCTGAAGGTTGGGTGAAGATCTACCTCGGATGTCTGTGGTGTGCAGAGAGCATGTTGCAGGTAGATCACGGGCTGGACCTGCATCTCTTCTCCTTCTGGTTCTGGTTCATTTGGACGTTGCAGGATTAGAAATTAGAAAAATGAATGAAGAGATTGATTAGAGCTTTAAATGGGATTCTTGAGACTTTTGTTTGTACCTGAGGCAGTATGTATGCTGAAATGAAACAGTAACCTCTTTTGGCATGCTTCCTCTGCTCATATAATCTCTCCAGCAGACTGTGTTTTCTTACTGTAAATTTCTTTTATGTATTGATTGATTTATTTATATTCAGAAACACCATATGTGCACATGAAGTGTTGGGGAGTAATCATGGCCATGTTCAGCCCAGCAAGGCTGTGGGTCACCCTGCCCCACCCAGGTGTGGAGGGTGTTTGGGCTTGTTGCCTGTCCTGCCCCTGTCCCATTTTGGTCAGTGCTTATGGACTTATGGGTCCTGTGGCCCATCTTGGATGCAAGTGAGGGCCACGGAAAGTCGTGGTGAGGTCCTCTGCTGTCTTCTCCTGGTGTCTACCCTAGTGCTCCTGAGGAGCCCATCCACACTACCTGATGGCCCAGCTGCTGTCTCAGGCAATGCTTCCTCTTCCTTCCAAAATGGTCCTGTCCATCTCCTAAAAGAACACTATAAAGATCATGGGTTACTGACAGTCTTAAGCAACTATTTGAACATTTAATGGATAAACGGGTGTGGATATGAGAGTGTTTCTCTTGTGATAGAGAAGTCATACAAAAGAATAAAATGAGGGCGAAGGAAAAAGGAATAAAGAGGGGAAAAAGGTGTTTCAGAGACTGGCCCTGACTGAGGAGGGGGAAAGCTGCTGGCAATCCCTGGCTGCAGTAAGAGTTGGAAGAAGGACGAGGTTCTGACTGGAAGAAACCCAGAGGTTAGAGGTAGCCCCTGAGCGCTGTGCTGTGTGTTCCTGGGAGGCCAAAGCCTGCCCATGGAATGCTTTGGCTCAGGGGGAATGCAAACATTGTCCTGGGCTCTACCCCTGGGCTCTGTGCTTTGCTCTTTGTAGATCATATTTAACACTGGACAGTAGCATTGCTGCTGCTTTTTTGGGCTGTCAAGACCACTGGGAAATGCAAGGCAATCCAACTTCTAGTGTATTCCTCTGTCTTTTTTGTCTTTTCCCCCCTTTTTTATTTTCTACTGTGGACTCTCTAACAGTAAATCCAGCTTTTGCACATTGATTATTACTTCATGACAAGGCATGATGAAGTGTTTAAGAATTTCTCTAAGTTTAAAATTATCTTTACATTGGCCCCTGTTAAGATTTCTGACAATTGCCGTTAATCTTTAGTCTGGGGGAAAAGGCTTTTTCCATACCATATGGACTAGACCAGATTTATCTGCTCCCTGTTGTCCTTCATGGGACACAAGACACATTCTGTTGAGTGATGGATCGTCTATGAGTGTGTTGTAGTAAGAGCACGTTGGCATATGCACACAGTTGACAAAGTTCTACACACCTTCATTTAGTCCATGTGCTTGCAGTGTATTTTGCCATTTTATTTCCTTTGATGCACTTAGTGTGCATTTTCCAGTTGCTGTTTCACTGACTCCGTGAACATCACTAGGCTGAAGATAAGCTTCATGTGCAATGTGCTTGGTGAAGTTTCTATTTCTCAACTGCAAACCAGTGCAAATGTGAGCCATTAAAGCCATGATTGACTCCAGACTAAGGCTTTTCTCCCAAACAGTTTCTGTGCTATTGAAGGCAAGTTTTTTTTGTTCTTTGATATTTGTGGTTTGTAAGAGCTTCCTGGCGACATCAGTAGTGTAAAGTCAACTTTTTATTAATTTATTTCTAATAAAGAAGGTATTTTTGTGGCTAGAGAGTCGAGAACTCCAAACTCTGTTTCAAGGAGAATATTGTGTTTTCATGTGTGGAAATATTTCCAGGGTGTGGTCTGCTCACTGATCATTTGCTTTAAACATCCAAAGCTACATGGCGCTCTCAGTATGTGATCAAGGTGCTCGTATCTGTGTACCACTTCTTGTGAATGGCAACTTACTTCTCTTATTTTAATCCACAAGTGAAACTCAGCTCTTGAAATGATCACAGAGACTTGTTTCCATGAGCGACACACAAACGGGGCAGGAGATGAACAGGGCGTTGTGTTCCACAATACAAAACATAAAAAGTTTGCTTCAGTGGGATCGAAATGCTTAAAAAATTGAAATGAAGTCGGTCAATTAAAAAAAAAAAAAAAAAAAAAAAAAAAATCAAAAAAAAAATCATTCTCCCTTTCAGAATTGTGGTGTCTAGCATTGAAAATCAATTCAGATATTTATATCCTGTAGCAGTTGATTTTCTAAGCAATTAGAGTAAAACAAAAGTATCTGCAAGTTTTATATTTTCTTCAGTCATGTTTGCTTCTTCTTGGATAATTTTATCCATGAAGACTTCTTTACTACTCTGTCTTGTTGACTCAGCTGAGTTAAAATTAAAGCATAAAATGAAATGTTTATTTAATCATGACGATGTCCTTAAAAACTTGAGATTTCTTGTATCACTAAAAAAGTGACTTCAAAACTTCCTGAACATCTTAAAATGCATTCCTCAACGTTGATAATTAATGAAGATATACTAAATGGTAAAACAGCATTTAGTCTGTATTTGAATAATTAGAAATCTAGATTAAATTCTCCTAGTGTGTCAAATATGCTCAAATTTATGATTCTAAAGAAACACTCATGAAGTGATCAGATCTTTTGCACGAGAGTATTTCTACCTGATTTAAATTCTGGGAATGCAACAGCTTTAACTATAATATTTTTTTTCTGAAAGGAAGGAAAAAAAAAAACCTCTTCAGTGTTCAATTCAAGACTTTTATACAGAAAGTATAAAAGAATGTTAATGGGAAGGAAAACTGAATCCAACAGTGGAATTCATACAGCTTGGTTAATTACACAAATATTAATACATGCAGGTCATCTGACCAGATTTCATTCTCCTACTTGACTCTTTGCAGACTTGCATCCTGTCACTATAGCAAAGCAGAGACTGAACAATGCCAGTAATTTCAGACTGTTCCCTGATACGATAAACTTTGCCAGATAAGAATGTGCTTGACTCTAGATTCCAAACTTGGCACTTAATACATATAATGCTTCTTATCATATGTGAGAGCCACTGACCATGGCAAAGCAAATGAAGTGTTAATTATTCAGAAAGAGCTCAGTTCTGCCCAGTGATGAATAATGCTGCCTAGATTCAGAAATGGACTTATTTATGTGATTAAAGTTAAGCACATGCTTAATCTCATTGATCTTTAACATCAATAATGGTTTATCAATTCAGAGCTGCAATGGGTGTTGCAAACACAAAGGAGAGATGGGGGGTTGGGGGGTGGGGTGTGTGTCTCTGTCTTGATTTTGCCCTCGGAATTTCTTGTGAAATGGGAGGTGCAAAATGCAAAGGGTTATTGGTTTGAGACAGACTTCAGGGACTTCTGAATTCTTTGTTACCATTGGTCTTTTCCATTTTTCATTTCTCAAGTTCTGGATGAAATTTGGGTCACTAATGTTTTGAAACAAATATGTTTGGGTGGAAACTACTCCAAGTGATGGGATGAAAGCTAGGAATAAACTGACTGGCAGCACTCTCCATGACAGAGAATATTAAAATAGAAAAATTACAAATGAAAGATAAAAATTCTAGGGCTGAATGTCTGTGATGTGAGACAAATAACAATCAATAGCATGCATTTGTAGCCTGCTGTAACTGGGGAAATAAATAGGAATATAATGGTGCCCTCTAGACCTGGTACTTCTGCTAGTGTGCACGTGTCCCTTGCATACTTGGAGATATAAATGCCATGGCACCAATATCTAATAACATCTGCGTGCAAGTTCATTTGAATTGCTTAGATGTGGGGCATAAAACTGACATATTCTACTGGAAAGCTAATTTTGTGTTCCTGAGGCTAATTTTGAGGCCTTTTTTTTTTTTCTTTTTTTTTTTTTTTTTCATTTGTTTCTGAAGTATTTCTTCTGTAGAATGCCCTTTATCTGTCCTTAGACTGCACTGGAGAGGCAAGAAAAGAACTTGTCTAGGATGCTCACCTTTGGTTTTCTGTTGCAATTATCCTTTGGCTGAGAATTAGCTCTTTTGAAATGTTTGGATTTTTTTCGGTTGTTGTTTTTTGTTTGTTTATTTGTTTTGGTTAGTGCATATTAACATCTATGATCACCTTTTTGTAGCTTTGTTAGAAAAATCTTTATTCCCAAAGTATCTCTGCTGGAGTCCACTAAAAGCACAAACACATCTGACCATTTTAGTTAATGGGCTGAGTAGAAAAAAACCAAACAACCAAACACACACAACAAAACAAAGCAGTTGCTGTTCAGATTGCAGTTTTATCATTGATGAAATCTACTGTGGTTTCATTGAGCAGAAATCGGCTTTAACTCTTTTGCAGTGTAACCTCAACCATAAGCATTCTTGATCAGCCTCAAGACTGTTGATGACACACAGAAAGTACCAGTGTCTCCCCACCTTTAATATTAATGGAATTAAATAAGCCTGCTTTTGTTCCATGGTCTTCAGTGAGAATAAAAAGAAAATTAGAACCCTTATGGTACATTAATATCTATTTTCAAACATGGAGGGATGGAAAATCCCTAGAAGGCTTTTCCCACAAAGGTTTACTTTGGGTGGGAGGAAGAATAAGAAAGCCCCGGGGAAGAAACTACATTGACTTTTGTAATGAGCTGCATTCTAGCTAAATAGATCTCAATATCCTAAAGCCAGTTTCTTGATGGAGGGATAAAGCTTGGCTTTGATGACCCTGTATTTGAGAATGTGCAGTGTCAAGAATACATTTATTTTCCTCTTAATCACCAAGATATCACTAATAAATTCATCCAATTATAGGTACTGTGTTTTGTGAAGGTATTTTAGGAGGGAGACTAACAGAGAAGGAAACCAGTGCCTCAGAGGTGATGCAAATGTCAGGTTTATGTGGTGAGGAGACATTTGACGGAACCTAGGAAGTACAAACTAAACAAAATCACCTGCTTCTGAAGTTTTCTCACAAAGGTAGGGGCAAAGGAGAACAGAAGTCTTTAACTCAAGACTTTCACGAAGTTTTATAAAACTTCTGGGTTAGTTTGAGGCTAGTTATCAGGAGATGTGCATGGCTTTACTTTCTAGTGATGAAATTATACTTACCTTCCATTTGAATGGGAGAGCTCAAGCCAGGCCAGTAGCATGTGAAACTTGGAGGGTTTTAATTATCAAGGTAGAAGAAAAAGCATGCAGGTACTCTGAGGGGAGTTAATAGTGCTGCTGGTTTTTATTCCTCTGCTTGCTAGCTGGTGAATGATAGACTGAGGAATGCAGCATCATCTATTTCTTTTGTGTTCTTGGTTACCATAGAGCATATGCAACACACTGCAAAACACAAACATTTCCTGCTTTGTTTTTGTGGCAGTTTTCTGAATTCAGTATTTTGGAATTAGAAGGAAATAGTGTGAATCAATGTAGAGCACACAGAACACCTCGTTTCTTGATCCTCTGATGAGCATTTTTTAGAAAAAAAACCTGCTGAAATATGCATCATAATCAATCTGATGAACAACCAATGGAGAAGGCTTTTAAATATTTAAGAATCTCTGTGTTGTAGAGAATAGCACAATTTTATTAAAATGAGACTGCAAGTTCCTATAGACTGTCAGAGAAGTCCTCCCTATAAGGCTTTCATGCTAGAAGATTTAAAATACCTAACCCAATCTCATTGAAGTTGGGAGCTAAAGTACATCAGTGATCTTATTTTGGCTATCGGGAAGCAACCATCACTTCTCTCCTCCCTCCCATCCAGTGGGACTTGCTTCTAGCTGCCCTCGGGGCCCTCATGCAGCTGCCTCAATTTCCCCTGTTATTCTTGTAGCAAATATTTCCCTAATTACTTATTGTTGTACCCCAGTCATGAATGACACCTTCTTCTGTGTCATCCTGTGTGCTGAGAGCATCCTTCCCCCTGGCTGGCACCAGCCCATGGTGCTCCTAGGTCCCCAGAGATGCTGGGTTGGGCATCGCTCCACTCTGCAAACTCCCCAGCGTCACAGGGGTAATCCAATTTTTAAACAAAAGGCATAATTAATATTAAAACACTTACTCTGTAGCTTTGTAAATAACAATTTGTCATTATAGGAAGTGGTTTTCGCATGAATAAGGTAATATTTTTGGGTGATGCTTCAGTGAAGAGATTTTCTGAAGGTCTGTGATTTACCTGTTACTAATATTATGCTATTTCACAAGCAGGAAACAGTATGTGAGAACAATAATAGTAATGATTTTGATGAAAGTACACTTTAATTCACTAATTATGACAGCTAAAAGGCATTTTTACATTGCGTTAAAATCCCTGTATCTGTATTTTTACCTCTCCCTTCCAGCTGCAGAACTCTTTTTTTTTTTTTTCCCTAACATGTTTTTAGTCACGTTATGCAAATGCCTGTTTAAATTACTAGGAGTATTTGTTTTCTATTTCTGCCCTGTAAAACATAATTTTAATACAAGTTATTTGTGAAATGCACATTGTAAAAGGAAATAAGGTTTCAGATGGCATTTCTATGATAATTTTACTGCAAATGTTGACCATGTTTTTGTATTTGTCTGTGAAAGGTAATGCCGGCTGTACAGAAGGCATATTTCAAAGATCTAATATCGTATGTGACTAAATTAGTGAAGTGGCATTGGCTTCCCTTTGAACAGTTAGTCTGGCACTAATCATAGGGAGCCAAATAGATCACCGCTTCGCACGGGTTTTGCGGGAGGCAGTTGCTGTGGCACGCCAGGCAGGAGGCAGGGACCCCAGCTGCAGACACCCAGCGCCCTTTCCTGGCTCTCCTGCCAGCTCGAGGTGCCCCTGCCACCCACAGCAGCCAGGGTGCTCACCCCCGAGGTGAAGCGGGCTGGGCAGCCCGGGCTGGGGCAGTATGGATGGCTGGTGTGGCAGGTGGGTGGGGGTAATGTATGTAAATAGCGGGGAGCAAATGCATGAGTGAGTAAGTCAAGGTGAAGGGTGTGCTGAATACCTAAAAACTGACTGTGGTGCTCTGCCAGAACGGGAAGAAGGGGGGGAAGCTTGGGGAGCCTGGCAGCCTCTGAAGGGTTTAGCCCCTGGGAAAGCGCCCGGTAAATTCCCAGCCAGATCTTTGCACTGCCTCGTTAAATGCAAAACTGCAATTAAAATCACGCTTTCTACTTTAGATTGATTTGTTTAATAAACAAAGGTTAGTTGCATTTAAAAAATGTATGGGCGAGTTTGCTGCATGTGGGGAGAATAACGGATATTGCTGGCAATAGATTGCTCTTAATAAAACATCTCCATTTCAATGTCATGCTGTATTTTTACTTGGCTTGATCCTCCGTCTCAGTATCCAAATGGAAATTTTTTTGAAACAAAAAAAGGTTTCTGGAGGTGGGATTCTGTTGTTTGTGTCTCCGTCGCACTTTTCAATCAAATGATTTGTACTAGACTGAAGTTTGACAAACCTGCTGTAGTGTCACGAGGAGAAAGCTTCCTCGTGAAATCAAAAACATATAGCAGATGCATGTTTTATTGAACATGGCTAAAAATAGCACTTTAAACCCTTACTCTCTCTGTAATGCTCTTTAAGTATCTTTTGAACACTGCCTTCATTATTAAGTCGCTGAGCTTCAGAAATAATTTTCTGATTCTTTCTCTTCCACAGATCTTATTTTTCAGAGCAGTCGATGTTTGTTTCCTATTTTGCATGCGTGTACAGTGAGTGAGTTGTCAGTCAGCTGACGACTGTTCAGTCGTGTCGGACAAGATCCTAAGACTATATCCTTAAGCAAATTCCAGACCAAATATCATGAATATATTTTGAGATTCTTTAAGGAGCTCAAAGAAACTAAGAAACTTGAAGTCAGATGACGTGCTTTGCTCTTTGGTGACTCAATGAGCAAAGCCAGGGTGAGGGGAGGAGGGTGCTCTCTCTACCTGTTGACATCCCTTTGCTGACTACTGCAGTGAAGACCACACATCCCTCCAAACTGCTCCCTAGCAAAGGAAGGTGAAAAGCAAGATCATAGAATCTTATAATGGCAGGGGTTGGAAGGGACCTCTGGAGATCATCGAGTCCAACCTCCCTGCCAGAGCAGGATCACCCAGGGCATGTCACGCAGGAATGTATCCAGATGGGTTTTAAAAGTCTCCAGAGAAGGAGACTCCACAGCCTCTCTGGGCAGCCTGGGCCAGGCTCCAGCACCCTCACAGCAAAGAAGTTCCTCCTCATGTTGAGGTGGAACCTTCTATGCTCCAGTTTATACCCATTGTTCCTTGTCCTATTGCTGGGCGCTACAGAAAAGAGATTGTCCCCTTCCATTTGATAACCACCCTTCAGATATGTATAGCCATTATATATAAGATTTATATATATGTGTTTATTATATATAAGATGCGATAAGACTGCTGGGTTTACAAAAGCAGGGGAGTCGAGAGGTGCTAAGGAAGTGAGGACAGGGAGCTGATATAAACCCTGTAGTAGAAAGCATTGAGTCAAGATTTTATTGGGTAAAATAGACAGCTGAATGAATACTTCTGTACAGTCAAATATGTTATTGGTCTTGCATGACGTTATAAAGAGCAGTTGCTGAAACGTGGCATGTAAAGCTACAGTTTTATGATGTTGTGGCTTGGAATGCAGCTAAATATGGCAGATAATTGGCTTGAAAAGATTCAGCTCAAATGCTGCATTTCTTCCCCTTCCGAAACCTTCCCCTTACTGAAAAAGGCACCAAGCTTGCATTGTTCTTTTCTTTTTGTTAAATCCAGTTTAATGTCACCAATGACACAAGTCTCATTTCTCTTGTTGAATTCTCCATCAGGCTGATGGGTGAGAGCTTTCTGCACCCATTTCTGGCATTTGCTTTCACCCGCACAGTTTACTTTGTTTTGCTTATTTTACTTCTAGCCTTGCAATGTGAGTCAACACTGGGGCTACTTAAAAAATGCAGCTGCCTACCTATAGGTGCATAAGTAAAGGGGCTGAACATAAATACTGCTCTTTTTTTGGTAGTCTGGAAGGAAAATTAAAAATAAATATCTTTTTTTTTTATTTTATTTTGCAAAAGAAAAGGGTTAAATGGAAAAATTATCTTGTAGAAAGGTGCCTAAACTTGGAGCTGTGAAGCGTTGTGAGCATGGGCAGGAGGAGAGCAGTTCTGACTTAACCTGTGGAGTTTGCAGCCATTTAGCCTGGGAGGGGTTTTGAGTGTGCTGCTGCTTCTCCCCTTGCAACCTGGGACGAGTCTTATGATGATGATAATTAATTTATATCCATCTGATACATTACCTTTTAGCTGCCATAGTTTCACGACAAAGTGCCCTTGGCCAATGTGAAGGTATGTGTCCTTGCTCAGGCCTGTATAAGTGCTATATCAAAAACCTCTTATTTAGATACCTAAACAAAAATAAAACCTATCTAGAAAGACATATTATATGAAAAAGAATTTATTTTGGAGCTAAAGGACTGAAAATAAATGTCACATGTCCTTTAAAGAAGTTTACAAAAAAAGAGTCTTGAGCACCTCCATCCTGGCAAGTGATCTTGGTTAGAAATGTGTAAACATAGGAGTCTACTCTAAAAGTGCACAAAGCACTGCAGTTCCACTGCCTCTGTGCTCCAGGACAGTGGGAAATGAACTCAATTTGGATTTGCCATCTCTCTCAGCATCTTGCAGACTGGTATGGGTGAACAGAACCCAAAATACTTGACTCTCCTAAGAGAGGATGATAAATTAAGACAAGGGGGTATTACACAGTTAGACATTAACAATGAATCTGGAAAGGTATTGTGAATGTTAAAATCGCACTGACTAAAATATACCGAGGTTAAAATACAGGGTAACTTTACAAATCACTATTAATTTCTTTGGCTTTCATTGCAATAACATTGATTTAATTCATTAGATTCCTTTCTAAATCTATATTTCAGTTTTAGAGTTGTCAGTTTCTGTTAATGACAATTTTGCCCATCTGTTCTAACATGAAAATGAGGCTTCATGCAGTAGACATGATAGATCTTTAATAGTTGAAGAAGTAAGAATCTTAAAGGTATTTCATTTGGATTAGATCCACTCTGATGCAATTCACCCTTGAAATTAAGCCTAGTACTAAAAATTTTAACTGTATAATCAAAAAAACCCAAAATTGTCATATCTTGTCATTTAGGCCACAGTCTATTTCATAATTTACAGAAAAAAATTTCAAAACATTCCCACTCATTCTCTTTCTAATGACAGAGCCATAATTTTGGGTGTCAGCATATCAGAATTCCATGGGATGTGCTTAGAATAAGAATTAGTTGCTTTAATTTGGCCATTCAAACGCAAGTATAGCTACAGTAAGTCATTTTGCTAAGCCAGCCTTTGCTGCCAGCCTAAGTTACAGCTCCTGTTTCAATCCAGGTTTAAAACTCTCGTTCCTCACCCAGGTCAATCTTCTGGAGGGGTAATTTTTCAAAGCAGTGTGTGAGTCTTAAGCACACAAATCCAGTTAGCAAGTAACAAGATTATATTCTGTGCACTGCTTTAAAAATTTACCCCTAATATCCTAGAGATAGGAGGATGGTTATTGCACATACTGCACACGAGTTATAATTTAAATTGTTTTTAGTAAGCGATTCCCTGCATTTGTGTAATGCAATGTTATTCTCGGGAGGGGGGAAGCTCAAATAATTATTCAGTCTAGAAAAATAAACACATCCATTAAAGGCTAGACTACATACTAATGCATGACCTTTGTAACCATAGTGTTTTATTTGCAAGTCTTCTAGAAAATTTGGTATCCGTTAAATATATATGGAATTGGATTTTGTCTTTAGCACTGAAAGTTGCCAGATGTAAACCGATTCAAACTCGGCACATTTAGTGTTGCCTTGTAACAAAAGAGATGGTTCCTACAGTGTGCTTCATCACTGCTTTTTGTCTCAGACTTCCCTTGAAATTCAGAATGTAGTCAAGAAAATCAGACTAAAGAAGCTCCTACAGGAGGAGGTTTCTAATTTCTAAATACAAACTATGGCAAATTTGGCTTTTCAAGTGTAATACTTCTAACAAATTAAAAATCAACAAAAATATTATGCTTCTATGTTACCTGTTCAAGTGTATAGAATGTACAAAAACTTTAATCAAATACTCAGGTTTGCTCAGTTTTAAATTGTGTTAGTTTAATAGTTTCTATTCTGCTGTTTATATTAATGACATATTCCCATCTAAATATATTGCAGTGCTGAAAAGCCATCAAAACATTTCTAAGGTTGAGTGAGTGCAGTTGCATTCCTGATTTTTTAATAAAATGATCTCTTTCTATTGAACGGCCCCTTTTTTTTTTTAACAGAGATTGAGATTGTATAATATATATATACATAGTTATAGGAGCATTGTAAATACAAACTGCAGCTTCATTTACTGTCTGAATGTTTGATTTCAGTTCACAGCTACACAGTGGGGTGAGAAATGTGAGTTACTGTACATAAAATGAGAGCAAAAGAAAGGATAAAAAAATCAGAGGTGCAATTGATTAATTTTGGTTTTTTGCATATTGATTAAAAGTCTTATTATTTGAAGAAGCAACTGATAATTTGCTAATAGTGATTTTTCCAAGAACTGATATTTCTAAAAATGATTTTCCTCTCTTCTCCTTTTCCTCTTTCACAGTCCAGTTTACATTCTCTACTTTTTAATTCTGGCCTCTTTTGTAGGCATTTGATATTTGTTGTATACATAAAAAAGCAGTTTGGTATTGGCTAAATTTGGGCATAGTCCATGTTATGAATATGAACATCTGCAATAGAATTGAAAGCGGCATTCACCAAAATCCAAGTGTGAAGTATCCCAGTTAAGCATACAATTCTGAATGCATAATTTAGATGCCATATTTTGTGTCTTTCCTCTGTGTGGGCTGTTTATGAAATTCTCAGATTTATTAGGTATTTAGAATTTTCCTTTAATTTCTTACTGCTTCCTCCTCTCCTCTTAACCCCACCCACTCCCTGCTTCGAGCCTGTCTCTCTTCTGCTCGGATCACCCCTACCCCTTTTCCTTTTATTGTTCATTTCCTTTATTGTTTTCTCCAAGTGGGGTACCAAAT
>JANIJG010012930.1:8642-17960 GCA_024611175.1 Megaceryle torquata | reverse complement strand
CTACTTTTTGTTTTTTTTCCTATTTGGGGTGTTTTTTCGAATTTCTATGTTTTTTTGGGCTTTACTATTTTCTTTTTTTTTTTTTCTCTTTCCCCCCCCCCCCCCCCCCCCCCCATTGCTTTTTGTGCCTGCTCATGGACTGATCCCATGTCATTTTATTTTGTCTCCGTTTGTGCTGAATGACTAGCCAGCCTATCAGGGATTTCAAATATACAAACCAGCTGAAATTCAAGAACCTGCTGTAGTTGTTTGAGTTTAAAATGCTTTTTCCTACTAGCAAGCTGAGCCATTCAAGCGCTGGGGCACCAAATAGTCCTAAATAGTTCTTACCTTTAAAACCTAATGCCCAAAATCTCCCCGAACACACACATGCGCACACATATGTTCTCTCTCATTCCCACCCTTTTTTCTTATTTTTATGTTAATTGCTGTGGGAAGATTTGGAAATTCTCTGGTTAATTCTCTGACTGCATCTATTTCAACTGGTAGCTGTTCAGGAAAAGCAAACATGAGAAAATCCATCAGATGAGATCTTTCTTCTGAGTGGGTGACAGTCCAAAATCTGTGCATAACCTAGCCAGCCAAAAACAAAAAACAAATATTCTGGTGATGACTGAGCTGGGAAGCCTAAGGCGAGAACATGCTGTGGAAAGTAATGGTTGATGCAACCACGTGTCTGTGTCCCTGACCATCCTCTCTTGAAGTTTTTAATTCAAGAAGCCAATTCCAATCAAATTCAGCAGGGTGTGTGTGCAAAAAATCAAGTACTTGGTGTCCTTGAAAAAATCAGTCAGTGGGTAAAGAGAGATCCTGGAAGTGCTGCTGCTGCCCATGAAACACCAACTGCAGGAGACCAGAGTCCTATCCTGGCATCAATTCGGCTTTTAAAACATAATTTCTCAAAATACGTGAATTCTTCCCAAGCCCACGGAGTGATCCATTTCTTTATCTAATACACCAGTATTCCTGCCATTTGAGCAGAAGAGGACTTGTATTTCTCATGCTTTGCTGGGCCCAGTGTCCATGTGTGCTTGCTGGTTGCTGGAGTGAAACATCAGCTGTGCATAGATGCTACCAAAGCTCTTGCTTGGTGTGATGACAGTCGTTTGGTTCATGATGAATTCATTTAGAAAATAAGCTACTGAAAAAAGTCTTTCAGTCTGGGAACCAGAAAGGATTTGGTGTTTACTCAGACTGAGGGCCTGAGTATGAATATAAATTTTTAAATGAGCGCAATATATTGCATGACTAGTTCATCTACTTAAAAGCGATATCACTAGGTTGCCTTAGTTTTATATTTGAGACCATTATACTCACAGAAAAGCTGTTCTCACAAAATAGGTAATTTAAGATAATCATGCATAAAATCTAAAGACAAACTAAAGTTTATATTTGGTTTTTGTAGCAAAAGTAATCTGTTTAGAAACATACTGAATTAAGAAAGAAGAAGGACGGTGAGAATTATTTCATTTCATCACATAATTCCAGCTTTTTCCTGTCTCAGGTGAAGCATGTATCCAGGTCGTCTAACTCGCAGGCGTATGACTTGCTTCCATCCTGAGAGCAGAAACCCCGCCTAAAGGCAGGTGATCTTCCTCCAATAGCTATTTATGTAGACTAAACTTAGATGCTCTGACTACCCTTCTGCAGGGTGAGCTTCCTCCCACATACCGATATGGAGGGAAGAACGGGGCTTATCAGGTAAATAAAATGGAAATAAGTATCAAAATTCCCATAGATCACTGAGTGTCCACTGTTTCACTCTTTTTATTAAGAACATGGCATCTAGAATGTAGTAAGACCTGAGCAATACTCATTGTATTTAAAGTCCAGGAAAGCTTTCAAAGGTCTATCCACAAGTCAGCACAGAGGTGCCAAGGGGAAGGCTTTATGTTATAGCATGGATTGAATATGGTAATCTGCTCTGCGCTCCTAATAGTGCTGGTAAACAGACTGTTCTAATCAGATACAAATGCTAATATATATAAAATCTTTACCCATTTAAAAATAATAAAATATTTTGTTCCAATTAATTCTGATTGTGCTAGTAGAACATACAATCAACAATGCTATGCAAATAGTTATTTTTGCAGTTGAAATCAATAACTTATTTTCTTTTGTAATACATGAAAAATAGAAAAAAGAGGTTATTATTAATTGCTTATAAAACCCAATCTCTGTGTGGGAAGCCTGCAGGTATTAATCTCATTATCAAGACTTTCCTTCAAAGTCTGTATGACCATTATTGTTCATGATTCGACCACTCAAGAAATCTGGGAAGTATTTCCACTCTATTTTGGAAGTATTTATTGGAAGCTGAATGAAATTAGTTCTTTATGAGCTAAGTAATTGTAAAGTTACATTATCCTGTGGAAAGAGATAACTGATAAAATCTGACAATTTCAATTTTAAAACAGCTGTGCCTTGCTACAGTGAAGTCATGATAACTGTCATATTTATAAATCTATAGCTTACCAGCTACACATACATAGTCATGAAGTATCAGTTACGCTTAGTGATAAAATTACTTTAAATATTGATTATAAAACAACCTGTGTTAACAAAAAAGTGTATTCCTTGCTCATGCATATAGTATTGTTTGCTTCATTTCAATTCCTGTATCTCCAATTCCTTTCTCATTTTTATTTTATTCTCTTGAACAACCATTGTTCAACTAAGTCTGATCAGTAAATGGGAGAAGCTTTGCTAATTCAGCTTTAATGACATCCCTGCAGTCCAAAATTCTTGTCTGCCGAGGAAGAACAAAGGCACTTTAGCAATATTTGGTCCATCTAGCCCATAAGTATTATGGCAAATTTTCAGTCTCCTCTTTAAACTGGTGAGAAGAAATGCATGATGGTGCCGAATAGAGAGATAGGCCAAGCTAGTAATACAAGGAAGTAATGCTGTCCAGTAGTCTCCTTCACACAGGTCTGCTGGTCATACTCTACACTTTCAGGGCTTGCATGTAGTAAGGACTTCCTGTGGTCACAGTTTCTCATGGTCTTCAAGTGACTGTGGTGGCATCTTTTCCACTGGTCATGTGGTGCTGTCTTGGATGTGTGCCCTCAGCATCCATGGGGGACATCTCCATGGTGTCCCCACCATCTCTTTGAAGAGGAACCATTCTCTTGCAGTCTTCCTTCCCTTACCTCTTCAGTGGGGACATGCAGTATCCCAAAAGAGGGCTGGTAGGTCTCTAGAAGTGGGGCTTGACCCGCACTGGGATAGTTACTGAGTTTCTTTACCCTTGCAAGTGGTTCTAGATACACAGCACCGATCCTGTGCCTATGTGGTTGCCTTTGAAATTGTGTCTGCGACTGTCAAAGCAGGCTTGAATTTCATCGCCAAAATGATGAGCTGATTTCTGCCTTATTCAAAAATTGCGTACAAAACCATAATTCTTCCATAATTTTCTTCCATGTTCTTTTCAGCAAGGGAAAATTGACAGATCTAGAGTATAGTCGTCATAACTTCCATTCAGAATAGGAGTTCCAGGGTGTGTTCTGTGGTAAAGACAAGAAAGCAACCACCAAGTCCTCGGGACAGCTCTGGCACCATGCAAAGCAATTATCTGAAAGTATGTATTATTTTAATTCCCCTTTTCCAAAAGTTTGCCATTTATCACAGCAGACTGTCCAAACGGGCATAAAGTGCCCGGCAGATCAGAAGCAGCAATTCTGTTAAAATATTGTACCTCTATTTTCCTGCATCTATGCTGGGGACAGCTGGACCTGTTTCAGTTTTTATGGAAAAACACAGCATCCCGAAGTCCTACTCCCTTGTTTTCTGTTGCTCACACAATTTTTTTTGTAGATGCAGATATTAATATGCAATACCAAGGCAAGTTGGTGTTCTGGGTTCCTTCTGCCTCCATTGTAGCCGTAGGAAGACATTGCCTGGCTGGGTCAGAAACTTCCCAGTCTCACTGTCAGTTCCAAAAAATCTAATGAAATAAATACAGAAATCTCCTCGGTTTATAGGCTCTTTTCCCAATTAGCTATGCTGGGGTGTGGTTAACACAAACTAATCATACTCTGGAGTGCTAAAATGTACATGGTGCAGCAGAGTGCCTCACGTCTCCTGGGGTGTGATTATTTAATGATAATGATGCCCCCTGCAGAGGCACCTTATTGCTCTTTTGCAAAAACAATCTTTATTGAGGGGAATTAATTGCATTGTTGTTGATAGCAAGAAATAAGTTAATATTTTGAAATGATCTTTCTGGCTTGCACAGCTTAAAGGGATGTTCGCACAATTATGTCAAATAAATGACCTGCTTTGAAAGTTTCTCCATATATTAGGTCTGGATTCCAAAGCCACTTTGGATAGATGTTTTCTCTAAAGATTTGATTTCACTGTGAGTCTTGAAATGCTGAGAAGAGTTAATCTCTCTGTTCCATGGATACCTTGTATTGCTGCCTAAAAATTGATCTCTTCAGGGTCACTGACTGTTTTCTAGTTAGAGGCATATTTGCAGTTTTACTGGATTCCCACAGCATATTTACTCTATGCAAAGTATCTGAGAGCAACTTTTATGGTAGGGGTTTTAATTAGTGCGATGTATAAAAGCAGCGAAGTTAATAAGGATGAAATTTGCTGGTGTGCTGACTTCTATGGAAGGCAATTGCCTTAGAGTCATGGTCATAGCCTAGTCTTAAATATCCATCCATATTATTGCACTGATGCTACATAGATTTTGGAAGATGCAGCTCACAGTTCCCAACTGAAAAAGATCCAAGCAGCAGCATATACTTTATGTACTCTTATCTGCCCGCTAATTTATCTCCAGAATAATCGCTAATTTACTTATCTCAATGCTAATGCTTGCTACAGTAGTTTGGGTTTTGTTTCTCACTTTATGGGAATCTTTGCATCATTTTTATCACCTGCTTGCTTTTTTAAACTAATGGTTCAATACATCAGCATTACAGTAATAATCTAGGTATATATTCACTGTAAAATGATGATTTACTGCAGCAGGATGGATGTATTTACCGTGTATGCAATGTTGCAACAAATGAAAATATCAGAAATATGGGGCCCCGTGGCAGCACGTGTGTAGGCACACCTGAGCGTGTCAACATGAATAAAGCAAAGCAACCTGGGGAAGTCTCCTGCAGCGGTACTGCCTCCCTGCGTGGGACTGTGAGGATGCAGAAAGCTGATGTGGGGCTATAGCAAGCAAGCAGGAGCTGAAAGGCTCCACTGCTGTCATTGCAGCTGGTCCTGGTCCAGTCAATCCCTCTCTTCTGCTCCTGGTAATCCCAGCATGATGCAGATATTTGGGTAACAAGAGGTTTTTGTTGTTCTCAGGAGGTTCAGCATGCTCCTCCTTGCTGGAGATAGGTGAACTCTGATCTCTGCTCCCACTCTGTGTGTGTGTACCATTCCTGACCGTCTGAGAGGTATGCTCTGAAATACTGTTTTGAAAGGAGTGATCATCATCTTACCTTTTCAGTCTCGTGAAGGATCCTACTACTGTAGGATAATTCATGTTGAAAGGCAAATCTGTCTCCTCTCACCTGTGTGTGTGTGGCTTTCCCCCTGCTCCCAGCTCTCTTAAAAAACTGTTCTAGTAACTCTGGGAAATTTTCAGTTCATTGGTCTCTTCCAGGTAACTGCTAGGTGCAAATATTCCACCATTTGTGTGCCTAAAGCACAGACCTACCTGAGTCCCTTCTGATAAATGATTCTAAAATAAATTCTGTTTATATTTTTTAACATAATGGAAAATCCAGGTAAGCTGCTCATCGGTCTAGCAGCCTTTGTGGTTGAAGCTGGTCCTCTGTATTAAGGTAGTGGGTTTTTGCAGTAAAACTATTTCATCTATCATTAAAGTTGCCACTTGAGAGAGAGGCACAACAAAGTCCTACCCCTGTGCTCAGTAGCTTCCTCTTGGATGGGCTGGGCCAAAGACATCTGTGTCTCCCTTGTTGCTATTACTCTTGAATTTGGTCATGGTGCTATTTGTATGCTTAGACCACGTAATAACTTCTGTAGCATTGAGTGATCATGACAATAAGGTGCCCAGCTTCTACTGTGGATATTTGTGTTCTTCAAAGTCACACCTAAAGTTATTTTTTGGATAAATAGCCTTAGAAAGACCTATGTACTACTTTGATTTCACTCTGAGGCCTATGATATTCCCATGGTGGTTGTTATACAGCAAATAACACGTTTCCTGACTCACCACTCAAGTTATTTAGTTTGTTCTAATTGCCCATGAGGTTTCTCCAAGCCAGAGTGGTCAATCAGTGGTTGGTACAGTTTGGGACTGGAGAAGGGTGGCACAGTTATCAACTGCTTTCTGCTGTTGCAGGCACAGGGACAGGGGAGAGTTGTATTTCCCAGACAAGACAAAGTTTATGGGGAAAAGAGATTAGTTCCCAAGACAGTATGGTGTCTGGCAAAGAAGAATCTGTAGTGGCAGAAGCTGGCATCATGAGAGAGGGTTACTGAAAGAAGAAACCTTGACATTTCTGCTTACGTCAATACTGAGCAGCTTCACTTCGATAACATTTCAGGCTGCCTATGTGATCCTTTTCCATCATCTTTGTACCTAGATGGTGTCCATTTGAGGAAAGGTCCATCTGATGACTGCCTTCAGATTTTTCTTTTTTTTTTTTTTTTAATTCCTCTTAATTTTATTCATACAGAAATAGCTTCCATGTACACAATCCTAGTTGTAGTTCAGTAGGATTGTTCACCAGCAGCCTGACTTTCATCTGTATGAAGTCAAGATCTTGGATCAGCTTCTACATGAAATATAAAATATTAGAACTGGATAAACCACTTTGTTGCGTGAAGACTGGTTACTTCCTCTTCATAGAGTGAATGGATATTATGATTTTTTTTCCCATCTTTCCAGCTGGAAAAACAGCTGAACATGGAGTTGCTTGAATGCAGGTTTCTTATTTGCACGGGGAAAAAAAAAAAGATGGACGATTACATCATGCATTTAAATTATTTCAGCCCCTGCAAAAAGAGAAGCATGTTTGATCTGTCTCCCATTAGCTGAATAATGCTATTTAAAAAAATGCTCTTTTTTCTCAGACCCATATGACAAGGTCATTCTCTAGAGCCTTGCTTTAGTAGCTTTGATAGGTAGAGAATTAAAAAGTTGAAAATTCCAGGGAGGTTAAGGGTGTTGACAGAAAGTTCAGGACAAGAATGTGCCAGAGAGCAACAGAAATTGGGAAAAGTAGTACAGGTGCTGGAATAGATGGGAAAGTTACAAATGAAGCTGAATAAAGACATTCCATGGTCTTGCAGGAAGGCAAAGGAGGGCAGGAGGGGATCGGCAGTGAGAACCAGTCCTTCCAGCATCCCAGACCTTCCTGGTTTGGGAGATAACACTGCCATATGTATGTGAGCAAAAAACACAAAACAGAACACTCTAATACAGAGAATCAAGTCAGTCCTTGAAAAGCAAAGAAAGCAGTGTGCAACCTGAAGGTGAAGAGTTGACCCTGCATCCACTCGAGTTCTCATTCGTTGAGTGTCACTGCAGGGTACCTTCTGTGGGAAGGGACAGTACAACTGTGTCCTGACTACCTGAGTATGAAGATCACAGCTCTGTGGATCTGTTCTACTCTGAGCAGTCTCCTGAAAGATGGTGCTCACAGGAAACATCTGTAGGTAGTCCTTATGTTTGACCCAGTTGTTGTCACTGAGGGAATGAGAAGTTGCCAACAGTGTTGCTGTGGGTTGCACTGTGTTTGGGAAAGTTGTGGTTTGTATTTTTTTTTTGTCTGGTTTGGGTTTTATAAGCTGTGAGAGTTTGGGTTTACTTTACATCAGCGAGAGAAAAGCTTTTAAATACAGTTAGAACAAATATTAATAAAAAGAAAAAATGAACTTATTAAAAAAGATTCTCTTTAGAAGGTGCCTTTATTGGGAAATGTGTGCCTTGCCTTGATTGTCAGTCTCACTGCTTTTCCTCTTGCCTTTATCTCAGATAACAAGCAGAGCTGATCAGCAATTTCCCCATGAAATAGGAATAATAAAGCTATCTCCACCTGATTCATTGGCAGTGTAGATGGATACTGGATCTATGTGGAACTTCTTCTCTCTGCTGATGGTGGTAGTGGACCAGTGCTTGAGGAGTAGGGTGCTAAAAACCAGGACCGTTCTGATGAAAACAAACTAAAAGCTGTGTTGTATACACGTGGGTTTGTTTAATGCGTGGCATATAATGCAGTTAATCTCCTTACAAAGTCACTGCTTAGAGAGCACTATGAAAGGAAATCCTGATAAAAGGCACCAGTGTAAATTTGACATTGCATGTCGCAGTCATCATTGCGTGTTGTAATTGGAGGGGGCAGAATAGTTGCTTATTCAGAGGGGAGAATGTTGCTATAAACTGCAGGTATGAAACTAAAAATGAGCTAGTCTTCATTTTAGAGTTTTCTTCCCCTTTATTCCTCTTCATTTCATCCACACAACTTGTTTGAGGTCTTTGCAAAGGAGATAAAATCACTGCTCCTGCTCCATACGAGGGAGTGGGAAGCGAATGCGAACGGGGGAGGTGAGCGTCTCTGGACTCCAGATGTGATGCTCTTCAAGGCTCATGTTGCCCTGTCTCCAGCAGTGATTCCTCTGCAGGTCTCATTAACCTTGTGAAATTGGGCAGGAAAAGGCCAAGAGTGTGGTCCTTCTGGAGTCCTTCCACCTGCTCCAGGCTTCAGTAGAGGGGTGAGGCTGCGGGACAGGCCTTGGCGTGTGCAGCCTGCCAGGGACACTGCCGTGGTTTGCCCTGAGTACCCGTGCCATGTCTGCCATGGAGGAGCCTGCTCTTGGCTGCAGAGCTGGGGTGGCCTGCAAAATATGGAAAACACTTCTCAATCAAGGGAAAAGCCTGTATGCATAATAAACATGTGATTTTTTTTTTTTTTTTTTTTTTCCTGATGGCTACGTACAGCAGAAATGCTGCGGAATAGGCTGTGTGTCTTGTCAGAGCACTTAAGTTAAGTAGGGGCACTTTGCATCATTTTTTTGATCTTCAAAATAAGAGAAAATTGAATGCAAAGAGCTGTAGGGAACTTTCAAAGGCACATGAACAATTAGGAGCATAAGTCCTTTTGGCTGAATAATCACTTTGGAGTATTTTCCTTTTCCCGTATCCTCAACTCCCCTCAAAGCACCGGTGGAAATATAGGTCTGGGAAAACTTGGCTTCCTCAGGCTTCTTTGTCCTGATGGTGAATCTCTGGGCATTTCAGGCCATTTTAGATTTTCTCCTATCCACTGATGGCTACTTCTACTGGGTTGGTAAAATAAAGATCTTTAATGTCCCGATACTGATGAACTTCTGTTT
>JANIJG010012930.1:1142-3642 GCA_024611175.1 Megaceryle torquata | reverse complement strand
AGGACTAGCATAGCACTAAGAATGTAGTTTTTTCTCCTTTCAAGTCCCAACCATTTGAAACATCTCTTGCTGCCTTTCAGTTACCATTTAATTTCCACATGCACAATATACAGGATTCATTCCCAGTTCTCTTGACTATAACATATCAACCCTCTCGCTAACATCCTTAACCTCTGCCCCTAGAAAACTAATCATCTCTCTTGTTAGATTTTAGAGATGGCGGTGCACAAAGCGCACCAACACTTCTCTACTGTAAGTAGAGAAGTGATGCTTCTCTCTACTTGGTTTGTTCCACAGCTTCCACACTGATTTGTGTTGTACAATTCAATCTTCTGAATCACCCTTAATGACATCTATTATCTAAAATCCATGGGGCACCACTACTTCACTTCATCCCTTAATTACACCACCTCTCTCTTTTCATACCTGCTCTTACGCTTACCCAGTCACTGCCCTTAATGTCATCCTATTTCTCCTGTGCTAAGCTTCCAAAGTACTCATCCAGCAACGCATGCAGCCAGCTCTGTCCTCCTGCCGAACCGCTGAGAGTGCTCGTGAGGAGTGTTTTCTTGCCTCCTTTCCTCAAACAAAAGCAATCCTTAGATTATAACAGAGAGTAGAGGAAGGCGTTATGGGTTAAACTGCTATGGGGGGGCGGGGATCTATCCATTCAATTTGGACTTAGGTACACTATTTGTACAGAGATGAGTTTGGAATTCTGATGTTCAGACATACCTAAGGTTTGTTAACAGCTGAATTTACACTGACAGCCAATGGACCTTTTGAAAGTCCCAGCTTCTTTTAGCCAGTATGTCAACAGAGGTTTTCTTCAGGTTGGAGAATATTCCCGTTCAACCCTGTGCATGAGGGTTAATCACAATAAAGTTAGATTTTCCTAGTATATTAATCTGTTTTATAACAATGCAACAGTCAGCCATTCATCGGGGCGCAATGAAGCACTCTTAAGTTTTCTAGAAGCTTCCCATTCATGTGATACTGAATTCTTGACTATTCATAATAGTAAAAACAAATTAAAGTCCTTTCAGGCAGCAGATGCTGTACAAGGAGAGTTTGTTATTTAGAGCAGGAGCGATTTGGCAGACCTAGTATTGTTTGCCAGAGAGATATCCCACATAAAAGGTAATTCAGAAGTCATATTTTTAAAAATAATTTCGCCATAGATCCTCCTCCTCCCCCAGCTGCATGAATTTAAAGTCAGAATAGAGACCCATTGATTATTCTGGCTTCAAGGATCAGGAAGAGGTTAATTAGGGGCTGATAAAAAGTTCTCTGGGCAAGGGTCAAGTCTTTGTATGTATTTGCACCATGACTAATGCAGTGTCTCCCTGAGCCTACTAGGAATGTGGGGTTTTTCCATGATGTAAATAATACTAAATTACAGTTTAGAACATGTGAAAATGGTTTTGGTGGCAATTGTTCAATATTTACCTTTTTAAGAGCTGTTTTCCAAATTTCTGGGACAGTTTGAATGCAGCAGAAGTGCTGTTTTCTCATTTTGATTCCTTTAGAGAGTTTTTATCAGTGACAAGAGTTCTCCTGTACTGGCATAATCTCAGGCTTAGCAGGGATCCTTCTGGGGTCTGTAGAGCCCTGTGGATCAAACCACCATGCAGACAGAACTGCTTATGGCTCTTCTTTGTGTTTGGATCTTCTTTTCTCATTGGAGCCAAGAAGCGAATGTACCTGAAGAGCTGAGTATGTCTCGTCACTTACCCTGCTGGGAAGGATTTTGAACTGTGAACCTGAAGTTCAAATGGAAGACCCTATCCCTGATTCTCCTCCTTGGTAAACAATCATCTGCATTTTGCAGATCACTGAGGGGATCTGTGGCATGCAGGCATCTCTGTGGCATCTGTTGAGTGCAAGCATCACAGACAGCATGATGGTGGCATGATGATGGGGCAAGATAGTGTCAAAAAGTGTAGGTGTCTGATACTGTAATTTCTTAGTGTTCCTGGTAACCTTCTGCAGACTTGGGATTAATGTAGTCCAGTGAAGGAAGAAACAAGAAGGATCACCTGGCTCTTTACGACGTCTTGATCCTCCTACTGCCCACCTTAAAGAGAAATAGGACAGTAAGAGAAGCAAATGGTAACAAACAGTAGGGAATACTAGCTAAGGAGAATACGTGCTTTTTGTACCATTCAAATTCACTCTAACAATATTCCTGAAAATGGTACTTCTACTAGCTGGGTATAGGCAGCCCCAGGTGTTTCTGTTCATACAGGTTTAGAAAATGAAAAAGCTGGCTGTAAGATGAGTCTGAAGAGCTTGAAAATGGTCTTCCAGATGCTGATACAAGCACAGATTTGTTATCCCCAAAACATAATTTGGCCTTTTAATCACCAAAAAAAGGTGTCTGCCCCAGCTTTGCCAAATGGCTTTATTCTTGTTCTAGTGAATAATGGCTTTCTCCTTGCCTTTTACCCCAGATAACGCGCCCCCCCCCCCCCCCCCCCCCCCCCACCCCCCCCTCCCC
>JANIJG010012929.1:3286-15773 GCA_024611175.1 Megaceryle torquata | reverse complement strand
TTAGACTGCAAACCTGGGGGTTATATAAATAAATAATACTAGATTAATTATAAAACACTGTTACTTCTGTATTTTTTGCTTGCTTTCTATATTTTTTTGAAATCTTATAAGCCATTTATCACCTCCACATCTTTTGCTGGTGGAGAGGCAACGAGTTATGACAGGCGATTGTAGTAACGAGCACTGCTGCCCCTCTCTCCTACTACTTGCCTTCATTTTAACCAGCCCCATGTTCTCCAGGCTTTATTGTCATCTCCAGCCACACTACCAAAACTGTGCTGCTGCCCTGTCCCAGGCTGCAGCTGGACATGGGTGTCTCAGAGGTTACTCAAGAAGGGCTTTTTCATTTTCTTTACTTTTCAGATTAAATTGTCTGACTTTGGGTTCTGTGCCCAAGTGTCCAAGGAGGTCCCCAGGAGGAAGTCGCTGGTTGGGACACCGTATTGGATGGCACCGGAGGTGATATCCCGCCTGCCCTATGGCACTGAGGTGAGCACCGTGGGGCAGCCAGAGTGGCAGTTTTCCCTCTGCTTGGTGCCTTGGCCGACCCCACTGAGCCCTCTTAGAATCATGCAGGTCAAATGCATTATTTACACAGACCTGTGAAATAACAGCAATTAGGTTTGCCCCAGCGTGCTACATCAGGCCTTGTTTTGAAGTGTTCCTCCAAGACAAAGTCATCAAATCACGAGTCCATTTACTGCACTAAACAATGTATTGCTTTCATGTATTTTAGTTCAGGGTGCTGTATTAAAGGAAACCGGCATCATTTTTACATCATGAAAGACCCTTTGATGATCTTCAGTATCAAGCCCAGAGCTGCAGTTACAGGTGTCTACACCTCATATGACAAACCAGCAGCCAAATTCATGCCCATACTGCACAGACAAGTCACATCGGTATTTGCAAGACTTTCAGGCCGACAGCCACTCTGCTGTTATCATCCAGCTCATGCCTGAGATCCCTTCCTTCGGAGGAGTGCCAGCAAAGGTGCTGGCACGGTCCTGTAGGGTCTCAAACGCAGGAGCTGGCTGACTGGGCTGGATTGCCACCCTCTCTTGTAGCATTCTTCTCCATGTTGGCTCGTTTCTTGCAGTCATTGCTCTCATTAGTTTGGGGGGGGGAAACCCTATCTGTTGGAATTATTTTAACCACTGCTAAATGGACTGAAAAAGGCAATTCACACTTTTTTTTTTATTGGAGCTCTTGAGTTGAGCCCAGAAAGGTGGACACCCAGCAGCTCTGGAGTGCTGTGCCCCATCCTTTAGGAAGCTCTGAGTCACAGCACTTCAGCACTGCCAGCCTGGGAAGAGCAATCCCCTCTTCCCTGCTCAGCCGTGACAGTGACTCACACCTCCCCAGCCAGAGCCACGGCTGCATTTTTCTCCTCTGTGTGGTGAGGGGAGTCCTTTTCTGTTTGATAGTACCTATAGTAACAGCTTCAGAGAGTAAATCTGCAAGACAAATATAGATAGATATATTTACACACAGATAAACACACATACATATATCTAGTTGTATACACACAGAGAGGAGAAAATGAGCTGAGAGGCCTGAGATGGGAGACACTGCATCTTCCTATCTCGCAGCAGGGACTGAGCTGGCACAGGCAGGGAGTGCACCCACCCGAGGGCAAGAGCACCCTGCGAGCACCAGTGCTCACCCAGGTTGTGTGGCATTGTAGAAGACATTTTAGGGACAATAACATCAGCTATTATTAGGCTATTAATAGCACTGAAGGGATTATAAAGTGGCTGAACTTATGGCTACATTAAGTTTCCCCACCAGCAGGGAAAAAAAAAAAACAAACAACAAAAAACCCAAAAACTGGGATTTAAGATGAAGGATGATGTTGGGAAAAGAACAAAAGCCATATGAACTGGCCTTGGCTGCTTTTGGGCTGGCAAATGACTGACATTACAGTCATAAGAGGGTTGGGGTTCTGGAGCAGCTCTGCAGCAGGGCAGGACTTAAAAGACCAAAAAAAAAAAAAAAACCCAACAGATTTGTGGGTTGGTTTTGGTGTTTTTTCTTAAAGCTATAGCTGAATCACTTTCCAAGGAATTATATAACGTGTTACCTGTGCTTGCTGGAAACAGAGAGTGCTTGCATTTACCATGGACTCTCAGCTGGGATTCCTGTCAGCTTTTCAGACTTGGGAACATGTGTAGATGATTTCACGGCAGCTGACCTGTACTCTGTGTGCTCTCTGGCTGCACCCTTCTGCAGCACTGCAGAGCCAGCCTGGGGTAAATACTCCACAGGTCCAAAGGAGTGCAGCTGAACCACAGGGCAGTAAGGTGCAGCCAGCCTCTGGCACAAGTGTGCGAGACCAGTGCTTCCGTGGGCATCATCGAAACCAGCTGAGGGCCCACGTGTGTCTGTTCTCTCTAATTTATTTCTTCAGTGCACTTAGCGCTCAGGAGCAACAAATTGTCAGCTGCTTATAAAAGATTGACGGTGCTGGCGTGCCTGAGACAGCAGGTAAACAGCCTGCACTGGCTCAGGTTTGCATGAACCCAAGCGCTGAGCCCGTCAGCCACCTCGCTGCACGCCCGGCAGTGTTTATGAACGGACTGTGTGTTACAGGTGGATATCTGGTCCCTGGGCATCATGGTGATAGAGATGATAGATGGCGAACCTCCCTACTTCAATGAGCCACCACTGCAGGCCATGCGCCGAATCCGGGACAACTTACCGCCCCGGGTGAAGGACATGCACAAGGTCAGACTTCAGTGGGTGATAAGGGTCTTGCATGTACAAATGTTTAGTAAAATCATAGCCACACACTGCCATGATCAAGCGCTAAATTGCATCTTTAACGTACCACCTTGAGCAGTGAGGTCCTACATTGGACTTACAGGGAGGATGTGAGGCCAAAGCCATCGGCAAACCTTGGCCTTTCTGTGCCCAGCACTGGCGTTGCTTTTGCAGTACGTGACAGCAAAGGGAGACGAGCAGAGCTCGGGCTCCCTGTACTTCCCACCCAGAGCAAGTCAGTGCATCAATCCTGCTGTGGAGGGTTTGGCACATCCATGCCCAGTGCCAAAGCCTTTGGGTGTTCTTGAAGTCAGATCTGAGCCCTCAACATAAGGCAACGGTTTTCTCACTGCATGCAAAAACTGCAGTGCTCTCCTGCACCCCACTGAGAGCCAAATATTGTCAACATTAACTATATAGAGAAGACACATGACCCTTCAGCTCGTTGTGTCCCTGGTCTTCCCAAGAAAAACAGGGTGTACAGCCCCAGCATAGGCTGGAAATGAACATCTTTGTCCACCCCTAACACCAGTGTGATGTTGCAGGTCTCCTCAGTCCTCCGGGGCTTCTTGGACTCAATGCTGGTGCGGGAGCCCTTACAGAGAGCCACAGCACAGGAACTGTTGAGACACCCATTTCTCAAACTGGCTGGGCCCCCATCTTGCATCATTCCCCTCATGAGACAGCACAGGCATCGCTGAAGTTGGCAACTTTTCGGGAGGAGGCCGATGCAGAGTCTGAATGACAGTCGTGTGGGAAATCTGGCAGTTGAGTGGGAACCACAGGCAATAATGAGTGAAACCTTGTGGAGGGGAACCAGCACCACGATGATACTGTGGTGTATAAAACCCCAAGGAGATGCTCTCTGGGGCTGTGAGGGCCAGGGGAGCAATCCTGGCCCCCAGCCAGGTGGCTGTGCTCCACCATGGACCATGGCGCCCCAGTGCTGTTGTCTTCTTGGCCACATCCAGGCAGAAAGCACCAAATGCAAACAAGGTTGGAAAGATACTTAATAGATAGCACAACCAGAATGAAACACCAGAATTTTATTGCAGGCTACAGCAGCACTTCTGTTTCAGAAGAACATTTTTCTGACGATAAAGCACTTTTTATCTCAGTCATAGCAGCGCAATGTATTTTGCAACTAATTTGTAGTTTCTGTACAGTACATTTTGATAATTTGCAGTACTTTGTCATGTAACTGTTGTGTTAGTTGAAGTGATAAGTGTAACTTAGAATTTGAGAAGATAAAATTTCCTACTTTTATAACCCTTTTGAAAACAGGGGGGGAAAAAAACCACTTAAATCACCTTTAGGAATTAGAAGGTTTTGCAGATTTTTCCATGGGGGTGAGGAGAGCTCTCATCCCACAATCACAGCAGCCTGATCAGCTGGCGGTACCCGATGCTTTCGGGCACATCTGGCCTTGGGCGCTCGCCCTCCCAGTGCTACCCCTGGCGCAGCGGCAGTCGGAGCTGCTGCTGAATGTTAACCGTGAGCAGCCTCTCCCTCCCCCTTTCTCCAGCGGTGGGAGCCGACACATCTGGCAAACCTTTGCTCACAGGTTGCCGTCTCACACCATGGCAGTCCCTTTGTTTTATGCCACCATGAGGCCAGTTTTGTTATCAAAAAAAAAAAAACCAAACCCTCTGTTAATTCTGTCGCTTTCTGTGGCAGTGAGAAGGGATAGCAGGAGTCTGTCCGTCCATCCACCTGGCCTGCCCAGCAGGTATCCTCAGACAGACCATTGTGATGTGTTATGAGATGTTTGCCATATAGAAGAAGTCGTGCTGCTGTCTAGACCTTTTTGAATGTTGATGCAACAGTTGACTACTACAGTACAATTTTGTGTTATTTGTTGGATGACTTTGCATGTTAACTGTAGGCCTGAATAGATTTGCCTTTAAAATTTTTAGAAGTGCTTCATAATTATTTCAATGATAAATGAATTTTATTTATTAATGATTCCTTCTTTTTAATTATGTATGATATGAAAGCCATGTTTTTCAAGGTTTTTTTTCCTTACTGACCTCATTTTATGATATCATTAAGAAACATAAAGCCAATTTTGTGAAAACACAGTTTCTTTCTTATTATGGAATTTCATAGTGAATAAATTAACTGTTATTTATTGTAGTAAATTATAACCAAACATCTAAACCTGGCAGGAGCTGTTTCTTAAAGATCTCTCTCTGTGATAATAGAGTTGCCAATAGTAAAGAAGCTCCTTTAGTACTGCTCTTAAAAAGTTAAATATTTGAAGAGAGGAAAAACAAGAGGTGATGAATATGAACTTGACCATTAATTGTTCTTACATCTGCGTGTCTTACCCCCCCCCCCCCACTGCTTTCTCTTCTTAACCATGTTTGCACATTTTAAGAAGACACTACAGAAAATGCGTTTAGCTCCCACCACAAACATGCTCCTGGTACCCACCTGCAGAAATGTGGCAGAGCACGGCACCCACGGTGTTCAGAGGCGTTTCTGCTTTGTAGGCTTGACAACTCAGGAAAACAGGCTGCACCAGTACAGCCAAAACTGACATACTAGCCGCAAAAGTAAACTTTTGTAACCAACTTTGAATAAAAAAGGGGTTGGGTTTGGTGGGGTTTTTTTTCTTCAATATTCAGCACATTTTAGGCTGTGCGAGTGGAGAATTTTCTGCAACTTTCTTATCATTAGATACTTTAAACAGTATTCATCAAGTTTACTGAAAGTTTTGTCTATTTCAGAGGGGTTTTTTGTGAACACCAACTACCGATGAGACAAATGCACATGCAAGTTAAATAAATTAATTAATAAATGCTTTAATTTTCTGTGTGTTTCTTTTCCCATGCCTGTGATCTGTTTTCTAAGTTGGACTCAGTCACATAGCACTGGACCAAGCAATTAACAGGAAAAAAGATTGGTCTTGTATATATGTGTGAGATATATGTATCTATAAATATGTATTTACATTTATATATAAAAATATATTTATACAGCTGCCCCTGGTGATTTTAAAGTGTCAGTGGCCATGCCTGCATCAAAAGGCAGCTGCTCAGCCCTGGTCCCTTCGTGTGCATCACAGCCACATCCTGGTTCCTGGTGTGGGGTTACTGGGAAACCCCAGCCTCGGTGAAGGTCACCAGGGGTTGGGCTCCAGCACCGTGAAGACTTAGGGTTAGGAAAGCCACTGGATCCAAAATAACACCTGTGCCTACCTGCCAGCCACGGGAGGCTGACAGGAGCCAGTGGCTGTATAGGCACAAGAAACAGGTTGTTTTGTATTTATCAGTTTAAGGTATTTGATGAGTGCAGTGCTGCTGTCCAGCTATAATTTTTCCAAATCAAGAAGGTAGGAGTAAGACCCCAAAAAAAGAACATCTCAGTGTAAATAAATTTTTATCGTGGTTGATGGCACAATCACAAACACCCATGATGAACTACAGGACATGAGATCCTGACTGTGCCTCCACACAGAATTAAGGAAACACACTTAACAGTTGGCCCAAGCACACCAGAGTTAACAAACACGGACTAGCAGATTGAAGAGGCAAAAGAGCCCCTGAATGACTTAAATAAATAAATAAAAATCTTTGATTTGCCGTAAGGAGGAAAGTGCAAAGGCTTAGGGTTCCAGTGCAATGGGCAGTGGCAAAACCAGGCAGCCGTTAAGCTAAATACCCCAAATACATTACCCCCCCAAAAAAAAAACCCCACCAAAATGGAGGGAAAGATAAACAGAAGTACCTTCCCACCCCTGCAGACGCCAGTCCTGTTCAAGCCCAGAGCAGCCATTTGTCACGCAATGACCTCCCCCCTACACAAAAAGAAAGTTTCCCACGGTAGAAATCACCAGTGTGGTTTGTGAAGCCAAAGCAAACGACGTAGCTAGAGAAGTATTTAGAGAAAAACCTACTGCCACTCAGTACCATGATTTTGCTATTCTGAAGCACACACCCCCTGTGTTAGAAAAATACACAACTCTAGATAGAGGAAAAAACCAAAACACTTTCCATGGCTCCACATAAGTCAACAATACCAGCACCTGAAAGAAACACCCGGACATCTTGCAGTCAGTCATACAGTATAGAAAATGTTGAGGAGTGATTAGCATACAGCTCTGCACATTAAGAACTCCAGAAAGACTGCATCTGTCCTGTCCCCTAAATAATCTTTTTCGGTTTTTATTTACACTTCCTTAATTTTTGGCTCATCACCATTCTGTTTTCATGCCTATTGAAACCATTCTTCCCAGGCTCCTCAGTAATATCACTCAGCTAATGACTCTACAGTAGTACTTGCTCTCTTAAGCATCTTCGAGTCTTTTAAATGAGGTTTCATACTACTTTTGGTTGCTGACATCAGTAAATGTTTCAAAATGAATGAGCCATCACTCAAAAAATGAAAAGCTTAACTTCATCTGTTTCATCCACAGCATTTCAAATAAAGCCAGAACTAGGTGAAGAAAAAAACACAAAAAAACAAACAAACAAACAAACAAAAACACAAACAAACAAAAAAACACAAACAAACAAAAAACAAAACAAACAAACAAAAAACCAAACAAACAAAAAAAACCAAACCCCACAACAGGGAATAACCATGTCCTTTTACCTTGGGCTACACAGTTGAGCGAGCTGTGTTCACCACCCTCTCTGCAAATTTGTTCCAGGGGTAACCTCTATAGGATCTCTCCAGGTCTCAGCCCCTGCAGCCTGATAGCTCTCAAGTCCTTATCCTGGTTCCTGCAGTGTCCACACTGCAGAAGCTGTTTCCTTGATTGCTTAATTACCTTGTAGGCTGTGCAATCTTGCCCTTGTTGGCCATCTCAGAAAAAAAAAAAAAAAAAGAGAAGACCTTTTTATAAAGTTTTTAACCTTTTTAGATACTAGATATTGGGAGCATCCATTCTTGCAGAAGACATCTTCATCTGCTGCACCATCTGAGGCTGAGCTCTGCCAGTTACTCCAGTGCATTTATTCCCACCTGCCACTAAGAAACAATGGCTTTTTCTCAGGTCACCAGTTCTAAAAGTATTCACAAATACTCCTGATTTTAGTAGCAGAGACCTGAGCATTAACTGGCTATGTAACTGCCCTCAGCAATACATCAATCATTTATAACTAAAATTCAAATCGTAAGTGCTTTGTAAGTCATTAACAGCTGCATCAGTAAGTGCTTAATTGTTACAGGCCCTTACAGAGCTCAGTAGAGTGGTTACGTTTCTTGTATTTATGCACCTTCCCCTTGTGTGTTAACAAACATCTATAAAGCAAAGTGTTCAAGTTTGTAGCTAGCTAAAAATAAGCCACTAATGAATGAAAGCTAAATATAAAATGAAATCACAATAGAAGTGCTGCCATCCTCAAGATGCTGCTGTAGTTTGACAAGCAGAAAGGAGTTGGGCAGCTTTTTTTAAGCTCTCAAAGAATTTTTCAAAGATAGGCTTGGAAAACAGAAATCGATGGAAAATTTGGTTCAAATTCAGTAAATAATTGTTAGCAAAAGGATGGACAGAAAAGATTGAAAGGGTTTTCTTTCAACATCTTAAATAACTTTTTCTTTAAACAAGTGTATCCATACTGGAACTGGATCTGTTGTTGCAGCCCTCTGGCACACCACTATCTGTTGTTGCACTGCACTGGAGAGCACAGGACTTGTTCCCATGTCTGGAATGTGCAGGTGCATGGGGGAATCAGGCAGTCAGACGGTCTTAGCCAGGTCCTTGTCTGGCAAGCGCTATGGGGAACAAAACGACACTTCAAGGCCAGGATGAGGGAGCTGAAGATTGATGAAGTAATGACCACCAGTGGTGCCCCAAGACCCTCATGCATGCACAAGGTGGGGGACGACCTCTGTTAGCCACTGTGGGTGGAAAAATATTCTTCAGCCTCTGCGCACATGCTGGCCATATGGGCCCAGACACTGGAGCAGTTTCCACACCTCCAGCAGGAGAGCTCTAAGTAGCTCACTGCAGTGGGGAGAGGTCATTTTCACAAGATCATTTCACAATATTTTTACAAGGTCAACCTGATGCACATCTTGGGCCAGGGGACGCCCTGCAGAAGGCATCAGAACCTACCAACTCCTCTCCCCAAGGACTGCGCTATGTGCCCTCCTCCTGCTCAGTAGTTTGTCTATCACCTGGGGGTTCGTGTGTATGGGGGGATGTTCAGTACCTAGTTGGGTTTGCTTGAGTAACGTTGCTTTTGCTTATTAGCCATGTGTGGGTGCGCTGTTGTTTGTGAAATGGGAATCCTTCACAAACCTAGGACAAGAAGATAGATCAGTCTGGGGCACAATGCAACTGTTCCAAAAAACAGCCCAGAGAAACATTCAGTCAGCAGCGCCAATCACCAGCCACTAACTCTCCCAAGACTGACACTAAGGTGGCTAAACCAAGCCGCATGTTTAGTTGCCTTCAAACAGCTGCATGTAAACCCTGAACTATAGCTTCCAAGAGAAGCTAAGAAACGTTAAACATAGTTATCAAATGCTATAAGGGTGCAGAGCATTAGGCCTCCCACCTCCCATTCTGGTTTTGAGATCTGTCCACCCCTCTTCCAGCTATAGACAATCCTTCCTGCCTCCAAAGCCACTCTGCAAAATCAGTATGATTTCTGCAGGGTGTAAGAAAACACAGTGTAAATAGGGCTGCCACCAATGGCTGGTTGGAGCTGCCACCCAAGGTAAAAGCAGAAGGCCAAGAGGGAGTAGCATAATGACTCGTATTGGGTCTGCTGAGATGGATCTAGTTTTCCCCATAGCAGCCCTGCCAGTGCTGTGCTTTGCACTGAGAGCTGGAAGGGTGCTGATAACACACCTCTGTTGTGGCTACTGCCAAGCAGGCACAGCACCAAGGCTTTCTGCAACATTCCCCTGCAGTGGGATAGGGTGGACAACATCTTGGGAGAGGACAGGACTAGGACAGCTGATCCAGAATGACCAAAGGGATATTCCATACCCTATGATATCAGCTCAACAATACAAGCTAAAAAAAGAAGAAGGGGGGAGCATTCACTTGTCCTCCAGGGCAACCATTACACATTTGAAGCCCTGCTTCTCAAAAACAAGTCGGACATCGCCTGCTGGTGGGAAGTAGAGAATAAAACTTTGTTTCCTTTTACTTCCATATGCAGCTTTGCTTTCATTTCATTAAAATGCCTTTGTCTTAATCCACATGTTTCTTCTTTTCTCCCCCCCGGTACAGCTCAAAGGAGAGGGGGGGAGCAACAGAGCAGCTTGGTGGGCACCTGTCGTCCAGCCAAGGTCAAACCACCACAACTCTGCTTGGTTGTGTATTTTGGAATACTTTGTGTCTACTCCGCCTCTGCCACCAGCTATGAAATGGTCACAGTGCAAGGCTGGCTGCACCCCAGGGGTCAGGGAAAGCAGCTGAGACAAGTACACTACTGGTATGGTCATCCCTTCATTGGGTTAAAAATTTGTGGGGTAAGAAGCTTCATAAAAAAAGAAAAAAAAAACACTTAGAAAAATGCTGCAATGTACACTTCCTTATCTCTGTAAAGCTTGTACTAAAGGCAACTGAAAGGGAAGAATCTCTTTTTTTTTATGCCACCCATTTAAAGTTTCAATATCCAAACCGATATGCAACTAACTCAAGTTTTGCAAGGAAAAAAAAAGAAAACAGGGATAGGTGTTGATGAACATGAAAAGAGAGAGAAAAAGAAGCCCTAGGGGGCTCTTCTAAAGAAAGAGATAGCATAAGGGGAGGAAACAGGATTGTCATGCTTGTTTCCAGCCACAAAGTCCGTCTCTGCCTCCATTTTTCACAGACCACCTCAACTGTTTTTTCATCTCTAATTATACTCAACTGAACCAGCAGAAATTGACCAAAGACTTGCAGCTCATTGGGAGGAAAACAGCCGGGTGAAGACCAGCCTCTTACTGACTGGGATGTCTCCAGTTCGGTGCAGCTTCCATCCCCACCCTGCCACCATGTCCTGTCCCACTGCTGCTCTCCCACACAACCAGGCCATTCCAATGCTCGCTCCTGCAGCCGCCTTGCCAAAATGTGCTATGCAGAAGACAGCTGACAATGATGGAGCTCCCCCAGCATCTGCAGTTAGCTGTTTGCTTCCTTTTTTATGGTGCTTTGGTTTTCTGGTTTTTTGGCTGTCAAATATTGGAGCAGCTGTTCCAGGCTGATGAGAGCTGTCTGGGAGAACCTTCCTGGCTGGAGGGCAGACAAGAGCAAGGCAGGGCAAAGACAGTAACTATGGCCCCTCTCTATTAAGAATGAGACTTCAATCCTTTTATTCACCCTCCTGATACCTATGGCTTTTTCTGACTGGCTCTAAAAGAACTTTAATTTTTTTTTTTCTAAAATAATAAGCAACTCATTGTAGGCAGTGGCACTTGGGTCAGCCCAAAGCCCACCCAGAACACTTCCACTGGAGTTTTAAAAGAAAAAGGCAAAGCCACAAGCATCATTAGCACCATAACTTTGCTTTTTACATCCAAATGAGAAAACAAAAAGCCAAGGAGAGCACAGGAATAAGACAGGACCATAGGAAGGCTCTTGCTGTATTCACCTTCATCAGAAAGACCCCATACATTCTGCAGAAGGCTGAAGTATTAAAACCAGTTCGGATTCTCCTCCTGCATTACTCAACATTGAAATTACTACTTTTCTTTGCTTATTACCTTCTTTTGAGATGAAAGAGGACAGTCTATATGAGTCCCTGTTTAGATCGAATCAGTTCAAAACAAAGAAAGTCTTTCCCTTACCCTAAACTAACACAAGGTCTGGACTAGCTCTGGCTACAGTAACACTGAGGCCAAGGGAAGTCAGAGGTTTCAGTGGGAGCTTGACAGGACCAGAGTGAAACAGGCTATTGCCCACAAAACACGTAAGAAGGGAAGAGCTGGAAATTAGAAAAGTATTAGAAATAACCAACAAATCACAGAATACTGAGCTACTACCAAACCATTTGCACCAAAAATGCTACTAGAATGAATCCTACATTTAACGTGCATTCAGACAATGTTTTTGCACCGATTCCATTAGAGATCATGTCTGCTAGAAAAAAACATTACATGATTTCAAAATAAGAAGGCAAATCAAGTATTATATATGTACATGTTTTAATTGATTTTAAAAATCATCTACATTTAAGGATAGATTTCAAGGGTTCCCTTGTATTTTTTCTGTTACACTAGATTATACCTGAATAATCTGCATAGTAACTTAAACATTTCAGTTTTCTTTTTTTTGTTTTTGTTTTTTTTTGTTTCACTGTGAAAATATCAGTTGCAAGTAGCAATGTAACATTTCAAAGACAATCACAATACGTGCAGGATGTCCAGCCAGAAGCATTTCTCAGTTAACTTGCAGTAGCATGGCACTTTGTATATTGATATTCTTTTTTTTTTTAAACTATTTTAAGTTTACTTCAGATGTGGCTCAAGAAGCAAAACCAAACTTTCTTCACTCACTCTCAAGTGTGGGGTCAGCTCCTCAGCTGGCTGTGATTTGCTCCACTGGAGTTATTCCAGTTTATAACAGCTTGAGGTAATTATTTTTAGAGTTTTTTTGTTTGTTTGTTTGGGGTTTGTTTTGTTGGGGTTTGTTTTGGTCTGGGTTTTTTTGTTTGTTTGTTTGTTGCTTGAGGTAATTCTTTTTAGGGGTTTTTTTTGTTTGTTTCTTTTTTTGTTTGTTTTGTTGGGATTTGTTTTGGTTTGGTTGTTTTTTCATTTGTTTTTTAAACACACCTGTATT
>JANIJG010012927.1:0-34841 GCA_024611175.1 Megaceryle torquata | reverse complement strand
TTTGCTGATGATACTAAACTGGGAGGAGTGGCCGATACACCAGAAGGCTGTGCTGCCATCCAGTGAGATCTGGACAGGACAGAGAGCTGGGCAAAGGCAAACCCAATGAAGTTCAACAAGGATAAGTGTAGAGTTCTCCACCTGAGGATGAACACCACCATATACCAGTACAGGTTAGGGGTAGACCTGCTGGAAAGCAGCCCCATGGAGAGGGATCTTGGCATCCTGGTGGACAGTAAGTTATCCATGGAACAGCAGCATGCACTTGTGGCCAAGAATGGTATCCTGGGGTGCATAAAGAAAAGTGTGTCCAGCAGGTTGAGGGAGGTTCTCCTCCGTCTCTACTCTGCACTAGTAAGACCACATCTGGAGTATTGTGTTCAGTTCTGGTCTCCCCAGTTCAAGAGAGACAGAGAAATGCTAGAGTCCAACAGAGAGCTACCAAGGTAGCTCTCTTATGAGGAAAGGCTGAGAACCCTGGGACTCTTTAGCCTAGAAAAGAGAAGACTGAGAGGGGATCTTGTTAATGTTTACAAATATCTGAAGAGTGGGTGTCATGTAGAAGGGGCCACTCTCTTTTCAGTGATGCTCTGTGATAGGATGAGAGCTAATGGTAGCAAGGTGAAACACAGGAAGTTCCACTTCAACACAAGGAGAAACTTCTTTACTATGAGAGTTACAGAGCACTGGAAGAGACTGCCCAGAGAGGTTGTGGAGTCTCCTTTAGAGACTTTCAAGACCCACCTGGATCTGTTCCTGTGTGGCCTGGCCTAGGTGTTCCTGCATTGGCAGGGGGGTTGGACTCGATGATCTCCCGAGGTCCCTTCTAACCTCTACCATTCTATGATTCTATGATCCTTCTTGCACCCACCCTTCAGATATTATAGACCTTGATAAGGTCTCTCTCAGTCTTCTTCTGCAGGCTAAACAGTCCCAGCTCTCTCAACCTTTCCTAAGAGAGATGCTCCAGTCCCCTAATCATCTTTATTTTCCTCCACTGGACTGTCTCCAGTAGTTCCCTGTCTCTCTTGAACTGAAGAGACCAGAACTGGACACAGTAGTCCAGGTATTTATTTCAAATACTCTCATGAGGTAGGTAGATATTTCTACATGTCTTTTTATAAATATAGCCCTTTGTATCAGTTCATTTCCTTATCAGGATTTAGAATATTGTTAGCAGTAATCTGTATATAGAACAGGAAAGTAATTTGATTGTAATATTTCATGTTTTTCTGAATATAGAATAAACTGTGGTGCATGTTTGAATATCTGATTAGCATTATAGAGCAGTGCTTTGTGCCATCAGAAATTAAACAGTATGAATGGCACAATACACAAGTGTACAGTGAAAAAGCACTGACAAGTGCTTTGTATAATATTTAATACTTTTTTTCTGCTTTACTAAGGACAATAGTTTCTCAACATGATTTTGGGAGTGTAGGACATTAAATTTAACAGCATTCTCAACCACAATGAGACCATAGTAGATGTATATTTTAACTGTATGAGTGGGGCAAAGGGTTATAACATGAAGGGTATCAAGCATGAGGTTCTCTAATATTAAAAGTAAATGATAAGAAATAAATTATCATGTGCAAAAATATAAGACCTCCAGGAAAAGAGCAGAACATAGGCTCATCGTAGCTGGTATTCTCCCTTGAGACGTGGGTTGAAGCTGATGCTCTACATGACAGTGAACTCTTGGGTAATGCAACAACCTGTTGTGAGATGATAGACTACAATAAAAGGAGCTTCCTTCCTGACCTCTACAGAAAATTAGCTTCCTCTCCCCATCATGAAGCTTAGTAACCTGTGTCATTAATTTTCCTTGCATAGCCAGAATGGTAATGTTATTAAATTCAATCAGAGTGTTAGGTTGAAAAACTGCTTTCCAGCATGTTGTGGTATGTTCAGTTAAAGAAATTACTCTGTTGAATTCTACTGATGGGGTAATGGATAGTGCCTTCTGTCAGCACATGTTGGGGGGAAAATCATCAAAATAATTTCACAAGAAATGAAGCAATCTGCAGTGATTGAAGGGGTGATAAGGTGAAACTAGTGTTTATGCTGTAAAACTGCTGAGAAGTATGTGGATATTTTGGAAAAGTTCTCAAAGTAATTTAAAAAGTGTGAGGAACAATATCCATTTATTTCATGGTGCACTTTCTCAGGTAGTGGCAATGCAATGTAATTCTCAATTTCAGTCTTCCCCTCACTGACTGCAGAATGTGTTCTAGCTCTTAAATAACAGAATTGCCCTGAGTGTGCTTTAATACAGACACAGGTACTTTGGTAGAGGTGTGATACAGCAACCAGAGCATTTTGATAGCTAAATCTGAAGACAGATTTTTCCCAGGCTGAGACCTGAAATATGTTTTCTGACACTTATCCTGTCTTCAGAGACAAAGCCTCTTTATGAATTCCTTCCTGCATTCTCTAGATTTTCTTCATTCTCCCACAGCCTTTCATGGGCATCTTGTGCTTATCTGAAACTTGCAATTCTTATAACCATGGGAGCCATCATGGAAGGAATAGCCTTACTGATGCCCTGGGCAGTTACTGTACTTTGTTCATTCTTTCAGTAGAAGTGTTTCCAACTTGCTTGTCAATTTCTTACAAGTTTGGTTGGTTGGGTTTTTTTAACACAATATGTGGTAGGTTGCGTGTAGTGATACAAGAGTGCAATAAAAACATGAACCTCTCTCTCCAGTGGATGACAAAATTCTTCCTTCTGCTGTTTTTGATACAATATCTTCCAATAAATACCTTGGCAATATTTATTTTAAAAAATGATGGAAAAAAGATGCTGTATCTACATGTTTTATTATTTTTCTGAGAGTTGTGTCAACCCATCAAATATTGACTAATTTCTATAAAACTTACATAATCTGCAACCACTCCCAGGGTCACACTGATGGTATAAGGCAGTGTTATGCATGGACACCATTCCATGTTAACTTCCTTGCTTTTCCAACAGCCAGACCTCAAAAGAAACTTATACTAGCCTTACACATTATGTCCCATCTTCCCAGTGAGATTGCTTTGATAGCAGACTTTTGAGTGTCAAGGAAGACACCTATTGCTTTCATTGCTGAGAAAGCTTGATCTGGTGACTAGGTCTCAGAAATGTGCTGAGGAGACAGGAGGGGAACTGGTAGGCTTCTTCTAGAAGTACTTGCCTCCTCTGTGAAGCAGATAAAAAACTTTGTTCAAAGAATATTAATTAGTGTCATTGGCAACCAAAAAATGAATGATCTTTGAGAGGAAACTAATTGATGTCATTAGCAATTAGAGTTATTATCTGATGATATTTTGTGTTGTTTCCTGCTAAAGAAGTATAGCCAGATGAGACAAGAATGACTGGATATGGAGATAAAATATGACTATGATAAAAGTATCTTATTCTAAGAAAAAGCAAAGTGGAAGTAAAGCATGGCATAGCTTATCTAAAATTAATACTTGGGCAACAACTACAGAAATACTCCTTAGCATTTAAAGGACCTTCTGTAAGCTAAAACTAAATCCAAGAAGTGCTTTCTTTGTTATTAAATGCTTTGACCATTTTATAAAGCTTAGTTTATATGAAGGTCTTCACACAAATTAACTGTAAATCTGAAAAGCAAACCATACAGAAACATGCAAATACCATTACTATTTTATATCAAAGACAGATTTTCTGTCAGGAACCGATGCCTGTTTTCTGAAGGAAGCTCTGATGAATTTTTTCTACATGTTTTAGACTCTAAAAAATTAAAATCAAGCAATTAATTCCATGCATAACAACACTAATGAAACGTGGCTCACTGTGAAAGTCTGCTATAGTTGGATTTTCTAATATCTGGTATAAGACAGCCTTTCTTGTGACTATGAGAGCTTTCTGCTCCACAATATCTATAGAAAGACTTTGTGTTTAATATATTAAATCACTTCAAAAAGTACTGGAGACATATGTGCATCTGTAGTTATAGAATGTAGTTGCTTAGGAAGTTAGGCTAATATCAGCAATTTAGGTGTCTTTTGAGAGAAAATATGTTTTTCTTAGAAAGCTTTTTTCCTGTTTTTTGCTTGTTGGGCTTTTAAATTTATTTTTTATTATATGTGCTCCTTTCAGGCACTGGAATCTTGTTACATCATAATTAAGAGAAACTTTACGAAATTGCTAGGACAAAAAAAAATCCTATGGTATGTGACTATTACAAACACTTGTCTGATATTGTGATGTTAGAGAAGAGGAGATGGAATATGTGACCTTTATAGTGTCAGTCATTTTTTAACTTAATTGGAAAAGTCTCAGAATAGCTCCAGAGGAAAATTCTTTCAGAGCACTTTATGACTAGACTTTTAGTATTAAGTCTAGGAAATTGATGTATTTGAAGAAAGAGGTCACAAGTGAAGGAGAACTTGCAGATCCATATGACTATAGGCAGCAGAGACATATTATGCACACATTAATCTTTTCAAGTGACATGAAATTGTATGGAAACGGGTTTGAAATCATAGTACTGTAGTTCAATGATCAGTAAATACTCTGGGAAATGTTCCTTGTAATGCTAAAATGTTGAATATGCTCTTGAAAGAATTTTAAAAACAACTCCAAAAGGCAATGCAAACGAACAGAGACTAAATCAGTGTTGTACCAAAGGTAAAAAACTGGAAATGTATGTGTAATGTTGTTCCCAGTAAGGTAAATCATGAAGGTCTCATTAGGTTTTTGATTACAGTGGTCTTCTACAGATCTCTCAATTACAACATATAGCCAGTTATTTCAATTCAGAGCACCACTATTCTGTTCCCCACTCAAAGTGAGACTAATATGAAACATAGTGTTAGTTGGCTAAGTCATGTTTCCATTATTATTAAACGAAGACACCGGAAACAAAAGGAGTTGAACACTTAATTTAGCTCTCTTAATAGTTCTATGCTCTTCTTTCATAAATATTTTTTCAAAAGCATATATTTAATCCTCTTAACCATTAAAATGACCAGTTGCATCATTGAATATTCCCAATCCATTAAAGGTAAGGAAAGTTTTGCTGTAGTCTCACTCCTGAGACAGCAACAGGGCTATTAAGGTTGCTTTCATCAGAAAGAAATTTTTTTTTGTTTTTTTAGGGGACAGAGATGTTCTGAAGTATCACGATTTATCAATAGACTCTGTATCAGAATCACTAAAAGCTGTAAAATTTGTTCTTAAGATGTTGATAATTGGTACTGAACTGTACTGGAGTGGTACGAAGCATGCAATCCATGGTTAGCAATTTAGCAGTCATGATTGGTTCTGTTCAGTACACTACTAGAAATTTTCAATGTGGCCATGAGCAGATCATTTAGAACTGGACTGTGGCATAGGTGAAGCCTGGACTTTATCTAAGATGTGACTTTTGATGCTTTGCGTACTGCTGAAAGACACTGGCTGAACTGTTAAAAAAGTAATTATACCTACCAAGAAGTAGAAAATTATGGAAAGTTCTAAGAAATTCTTTCCCCTCACTTACAGGGAGGCTGGGAAAGGTTTTTCCCTAGTGCACTCCACAGGCTAATAGTGGAGTAACTGCTTATCACTGGGAGAGTAGAAGCGCGCTGTCTGTCTTCTGCTTAGGGTTCAGTGCAGAAAATGTAGTGCAGAAAGATCCCATTCAATATTCCATCTAGTTAGTTAATTAGTTGAGGGGATGGGGGAGGGCTAAATTTCTCAGCCAAAGTTCTTAATAACAAAAAACTCCAAGTTTTGAAACTTTCCAATAAAAGTTTCCTCCTTACACTTGTGTGGGGAAAATGCATCAACTCTTTGTCCTCAAAGTGACAGCACTGAAGTAGCAAGTCACATAGAGCAGTTGGTCCGTGTGCTTGTAGCCGGAAAAGGAGACCATTTTCTGCACATTATCTGTGCTGTAGTTATCTTGCTTTTACAAGAAGAGACACATCACTGAATGACAATATTTTTTTTTTCAGATGTAACACAATAGGCATTTTGCACAACATACAACACAGACACTATTACAAGAGCAGAAGCTTCTCACAGTACGTTACTTTCTTGCACTCTCATTATTGTCAACTCTTCAACTAGGCTGATTCACTGCTCAAGTTATTTTAGATGCTTTGGAAAGGCAGGAAGGCTCTGCACAGGCAGTTAAGCTGGACTCAGCTTACACAACAGGGATGTAGGTCACACTTCTGGACCCAGAACTTCTGTTGAAAGAAAAATGAGAGGAGCAAACATTAAAAAAACTGTCTTGCGAAAAGGTAAAACTTTTGCATAATATCTCAGGTATGGAGGAGAATTAGTGGGGCCTAGAAGATCTTTTATGCAGTTGAGAAATTACTTACTGCATCCTAAAAGTTTCTTTTGCACCCACCCTACTTTATGCACCATCTTACTTAATTTTTCCCTTTCTCTTCACAGTGGCCACATTATCTAGATTCATCAAGTGGCAGCTTGGTGACAGAGCCATGTGCTAAGTTATATACTGATTATCCTTGTGGAACTTCTAAAGTGAATGAAACAATTACTTCCCTACTGTAAGCTGGGCTTCCTACTAATGCCTCCTGTTAGTGCCATTAACAGAACAAAATCAAATTATTAAGGAAAATGTGTGTTGAGCAACTAAGAGGAATTTCTCAGACTGTCTCATTCTAGTTTAAAATGCCGATAGTTATGTGTACAAAACTGTGAAACTTTATATCACTTATGTATATGATTCTGATTATGATAGAATCACAGAATCAGAATGGTTTGGGTTGCGACTTCTAAAGGTCATCTAGTCTAAGCCCCCTGCAGTGAGCAAGGACATCTTCAACTAGAGCAGGTTGCTCAAGTCCCTTGGGTGGTTACAAATTTGACCTTCTTTTACATTGGGAGCGACTTTGCTCCCCTGGGCCCTGTCTTGAGGCCCATCAACCTGGGGGAGGTGTGAGAGGTTGCCTGTGAAGACTGAGACAAAAACATTGAGTACCTCAGCCTTCTCCTAGTCTTTTGTTGCCAGATTGCCAGTCTTGCTTATCACAGGGGAGTATGCTTTCTTTGACCCTGTAATGAAATACAGTCGGAATAATTTTCTCGTGACAGGGTGTTGTTCGCTGTAAGAAAAAAAAAATACAAAATTGCATGGCATGCATAGTCATAAACTACTGGTTTAGCACAGTGCCTGTATTCTTAATACTATTGTTCCTTGTGCTGAATATTACTGAGCTCTGCTTATAGTCACACAGCAGAAATAAAAAAAAATTTCTGAGGATCCAGTCTGTGACATGTCTTACTGTAAGCAGAAGGTCCTGCTGCTGCAAAAGCCTCATAACTGGCTAAGACCTTTGCAAGGAACTAAAAAAGTAGTTAAAGCTTTTCAAAAGCAAGAATCCTGTATGAGCACAAAACCAGAATGTGAAAAGAATGTTAATCTGTTGTTCAGACATGTACATGGTCTGTCCATAGGATAAGAAACTCTTGTGCTTAATTAGAACTAGATAGATGACTCAGGGCTAAAGTAGAATGTCTTAAATTTAAAAAACAAAACAATTGTTGCTGTACAAACAGGAGTCCAAATATTGTCTTCACACAGGCTAACCTAAAAGTTAAATCTTGGGACCTTGTCCTTGAGGAGCTTGTTCCAGTGCTTGACCACCTTCTAAGTGAAGAATTTTTCCTACTATCTCATCTGAACTTTTCCTGATGCAGTTTTAAGCTATTTGTGTCCTATCGCTGAACACTAGAGCAGAATTCAGCACCTCCTTCTCTGTTATCCTTCATGAGGTAGTTGTGGACAGCAATAAGGGCAACTCTTAAGTTTCCTCTTGTCTAAGCTGAACAACCTGGTATCCTTAGCCACTTCTCATAGGTCATGCCCTCTAGTGCTTACACCAACTTCGTTGCTCTCGTCTGGACACATTCCGATATTTTTATTTTCTTCTTAAGTTCAGGGGCCCAAATTTGCACACAGTACTCTAGATGAGTCTGCAGTGTTGAGTGCTGACTATAACTGGACAGTCACATCTTTTGACTGCTTAGGTATACTGTGCTTAATGCACCCCAGGATATGTTTGGCCCTTTTGGCCACCAACACAAATTGTTGACTCATATTGTGTTTGCCATCAACCAAAATCCCCAGAGCCCTTTATCCTGGGCTGCACTTCAGCCTCTTGTCTCCCAGTCTACATATACATCCAGGGTTACCGTCATGGTTTAGGGTCAGGGTGGCCCCTTAGAACTATAAACAGATGCTCTCTGTTAACCCCTCTCCCTCCCCAAAGGGAAAGACAAAGGGAATAAGGTTGAGAGCTACAGAAATTAGAAAAGGAAAATATAACAGCTTGATTGAAAATAACAATAAAATGGAATGTATACAGAACCAGTATTGGACCCAAACCCCCCTAGATGGTAACTGTCACAGTCAACATTGATGCTGTGGAGCAGACATGGGGAGAGTCCCAGACTGGGCACTGCAGCAGATGGGAACTGTGTTCAGGAGCTGGATTCAGTAAATCACCAATTGGGATCAAAGGCAGAACAGACAGAGTCCTTCTTGGATGCTTTGAGGAAGGAACCAAAAGAGGACCTGAGCCAAGCCAAGCAAAGCTGGCAAAATGGGCCAAGAGGGGAGAAGAGCCTGGGAGCCTCCAGAAAATGAGTGAGCAAGCTAGCAAGCAAACAAAACTACAGACCCTCCAGATCCCTCTGCTTTATACCCAATATGATATATATGGGCTGGAATACCTCATTGGTCGGTCTGGGGTCACCTTGCCCGTCTGCTCCTCCCTGCAGGTGCAGCCTTTCACTTTCCTGCACCCCCCAATGTGGTGCACAAGATCCAGCAGTGGCCTTGGTCTGCACACCAATCCTTGGTAGTCACTCTAACCATGGGCTGTCATCACTGCCAGCAGCAGACACTGCCTGTGAAAACAGGCTGCTAACTTCAGTGCCGTGAGTTAGAAGAACTGAGCTGAAAAGTAAAATCACTGAGCAGAATTAGTTCTGTTCTCATTCAAACCAGGACAGTTACACCACTTCAAGTTCAGAATCCACCATTTATCCTTGTTAAATTTCATATGATTGGTCATTGTCCAATACTTTAAGGCCTCTCCGCCACTGAGGGAATCAACATCTGCTCCTAATTTAGTATTGTTGGCAAATTTACTTATTGTGCACTCAGCTCTAGTGTTTGGGTCACTGCTGAACTCCATTTTCACCCTGCGAATTCACTGCTTAAAAAAATGCCGTAGGCCAGCTGAAAAAATAATAAAAGAAGCTAGAAGCTGTGCTAGCTTTATATTTACAGCCATATCACTGTGTCTCATTATTATTACTAAGTCAGCAATGGATTAAGGCATAAGTCTGCAGAGGCAGGAGAAGGATTCATCACAGTGTTTGCAGAAGTTGCAATGGCATCTCAAGCATGACAGTTGAGAGAGTTCATGTCCTTTGAGACTGCAGCTTTGGGGAACATTGCTTTTTTCCTTTGATGTTGAGTAAATATTCACAGGAGACAGGACAAGGATTAATGGAGAATATACCTTCTGTATGCTCTTGAAATAAAAGCCATGTAAAGGTGCATCAGTAAATGGAATTGTTGATAGGTGCAAAAAACTTCCCTACTTTGATATCATTGCTTGCATCTGAATTTTCTGTAGGGAAATCAGCAAGGATACACAGATAAGAAAAGATAAATATTGAACTGTTACCTATTATGAAAAGTAGGTAACAGTTCTTCTCCACATTGTTTCCCTGTGCAGCCTGTGCCAGATCAGAATATGCCATGTAGTTCTGTTTCATTTGGTTTCAACTGTAGAATGAAAAAAATCAGTAGTTTCAAAAAAAAATTTCAGGTATTACTAATTGCTAAGTCACTAATAGCTGTGCCTAATCAGCCGAATATACATGTTCTCTGCAATGCACTACAAATTCTGAGACGCCCAAATATGTAAAGGGGGATTTATCTCTGCAAACAAGATAAGGGGAAGGGCATCTGCTGCTAAAATCAGAAATGTTTGTCTAACATTTATGAGTGAAATAGAATGTTACCTATTCTTTTAATTCTTTCAGATGTTTTATTTAAAAACTGAAAATAGCCTATGGTTACCTACATTGAGCGTGTTAATATTCCAAAAAAAGAAAACTGTAATTAACAATAATACGAAATTATATGTTTGGGCAAATTCACTGTTGTTCATAAAGTGCTAGCAGCAGGTTCAATGTTAAACATGTTCTCCAGCTGTGACATTGATAGATAGTTTAAATATTTACATATTTTCTGTGAAGTTGGAGCTTGATATTCAGGCTTTCTCCAGTTATGCAAACTGACCTCACGAAGTATGTGTAATAAATTTTATCAAACCCAGAAATCTAATCCTGTGCCAGCTTTAGAATCTCCCCAGCTCTAAATAAGGAACAAGAACATCACTATTGACTTTCAGTAGGCAGAACTTGTATAGTATCATGATTAATAGCATCTTCATAAACCTCCTACACAAATCTAGTTAACTTGTGCTAAATCAAACTTGGGAATATAACTCAAAATTTCTCTTAGCCTTGGGTAATATCATACCTCTGGGTACTCATGTAACTTGATGTAAAGACTAGGAAAATACAACAGAAAACTGTCTTGAAAGAGGGTAGTCCTGGACTTTTCTCCCTTTTCTTCTATACTAGCTATGAGTTCATGGACTCTTACTGCTTAAGAAAGATAAAGGTTTGTCAAAAAACTTTCTATTAGGTTTATTTTCCAGTACACCAACTAGGCCACATCTCAAATACTGTGTTCAGGTTTGGGCCCCTCCCTACAAAGAGGACACTGAGACACTGGAGCATGTCCAAAGAAGGGCAACAAAGCTGGTGAAGGGCATAGAGCACATGTCTTAGGAGGAGCAGCTTGAAGAGCTGTAATTGTTTAGCTTGAGAAAAGGAGACTGAGGGGAGACCTTATCACTCTCTACAACTACCTGAAAGGAAGTTGTACAGAGGTGGGGGTCGGTCTGTTCTTCCAAGTAACAAGTGATACAACAAGAGGAAATGGCCTTAAGTTGTACCAAGGGAAGTTTAGGTTGGATATGAGGAAGAATTTCTTTACTGAATGGGCTATCAGGCACTGGATATGGTTTAGCCAAGGTCTACTCAGTGTTAGGTTAATGATTGGACTTGATGATCGTAAAGGTCTTTTCCAATCCAGGCAATGATGTGATTTTGTGTGATTCTGTGATAGCTGAGCCCTGACAGTGAACAGTTGTCAGTTTTCAGCCATGGGCACCTGTAATTCTTTTACTAATGAACAGGTTCTTTTTCTTTTATGTATGTAAGGACTGTAATTAAGAAAATTATTATCCTTGTTTTAATTACATAGAATTGTAAGATACCTTTCTCTAAATATCTGCTTTTGCTGTGACATCATGACTGTGCTCAGCATTTGCTGCAGTGCCAATTTCAGAGGTAAGGGACTCAAACAGCTGCCATTTTCCGTGTTTATAGATCAGAGTATTACTTCATTCCTTTGGGATAATGATTGCACTTGGAGCTGCTGTAGTACTTCTGATTAAAGAAATTTGCCTATAGTGATAACAATATCAGTTAAACCTACTTATGTATGGTATTAAATACTTAAATAACATTCATATTAAACAGTTAAATATTTTTTGGCTTTTCAAATGCACATAACACAGTTGGTTTAGTTTTATGGCAATGATTAAATTTTATTTTTGTTTTTTTCTAGAAATCAAGAGTTTGGCAGCTTTTTAAATTATATTAAGGGTAGCTATAAGTAGTCTTCCTGAATAATGAGAAAGTCACTTAAAATACAAGCTGGATATTGTTGTCATGGTCATTTTTGAACTCTGATTCTGTGCCCTTTACAATAAATAAACAGGCATGTAAAAGGAGAAAACTGTGAACCCTAAATTAAGTATGCAAAGTGGTCCAATCTTCACTTACAACTTTTGCTTTGGAAACAAAGGTCCTCTGAAAACTGACATATCTGTCCAAATGTTGTGTTTTCCAAATTATTTTCTTTATCTATATGCCTCCATGAAATAGTAGTGTAGGGAATGATGTTTTTTACTATCTGAGCTAGGTTTTTCATAATACAGTCTAGAATGTGTGAGACTAAGAAAACTGAGATAAATAAGGAGGAGAAGCAGAAGGACCTGCAAAGAATGGGGTGGTAGCAAGAGCCAAGGTTCCCTTCATGTGCGAGTTTGGCAAAGCAGGATATACTGGATTCAGGGTCTTTGTCTTTTTACTCGCTCTGAATGGAGTAGCCACACAGTTGGCTTGGCAATTGTGAAACAAGACTTAGTCAACATTGGCTAGAACTCATGTCAGTCTGTGCTTCTTTTCAGGCAACACAAATCCACTGTGAAGTCTTCCTTTTCAACAGCCCAAACAGTGTCCTGTGGGGAAATCGGTCACTGAGTTTTTCACTCATTGGACTATTTTTAGTCTGTTTCTATTTGACTCTAGGTTTTTACCATTGATTCTCTTGGCATCTTTTAGAAATGACATCAGTAGGGTTTTTCTTTTTTGTTCAGTTGGTCCGTCTTTATATATTTTTCAGTGTCAAGGAGCAGCTTTGTATAAGTGTCATACGTGCTTTTTCTATGTCACAATGAAGTTTATGATAGTTTACAACTACCCTCAGAGTCAGTGTTGTCTGCCAGCTATGAATAGCCAATCTTCTGCTTTTAAATAGGTTTGACTTTATATTTGGCCATATTATAATTCAGAATGATTTGTCTTGCTGATTCATTCTCTTCATTTACTGTTCCCTCAGTTTTTGTATAAACTGCAAACTGTGCTAGTAACTTCTTTTTGAATCATTGCTAAAAAGAGTAAACAGTGTTGTGCTAAAAACAAGCTTCAGCTGGTACTTGTACCAGTGATTCCATTTTATTTTTGCCGAAGATGAATGTGGAGATGTCAGAACTACAAAAATCTTATCCATTTCAGAACAACAGAAGTGTTGACTTTGGTAGGAACCTCTGGAGATCATCTGATTCAATTGCCCTGCTCAATCAGGGCCACCTAGAACCAGTTGTCCGGAAGCATGTTCAGGCAGCTTTTGAATATCTTCAAGGATGGAGACTCCACAACCAATCTGATAACCTGTGGCAGTGCTTGGTCACCCTCACAGTAAAAAAGTGTTCTCTGATGTTCAGAGGAACCCTCCTATTCTTCAGTTTGTGTCCACTGCCTCTGGTCCTGTCACAGGGCACCACTGAAAATAGCCTGTTTCCATCTTCTTCATTGCCTCCTGTCTGGTATTTATACATAATGTTCAAATCTCTGAACCTTCTCTGGGAAGAGCAGTCTTAGCTCTCACGCTCTCCTCATATGAGAGATGCTGATGTTGCTTAATGATCTCTGTGGCCCTTCACTGGACTCTGTAGTAGCTCCATGCCTTTCTTGTACTATGAAGCCTGGAACTGGATTCAGTACTCCAGGTGTGGTCTCACCAGTGCTGAATAAAGGGGAAGGATCACCTCCTTCCACCTGCTTGGCAGTGCTTTGCCTAAAGCAGCCTAGGATATCACTGGTCTTCTTTGCTGCAAGGGCACATTGCTGGTTTATGTTCAAGTTGGTGTGCACCAGGACGCCCAGGTCCTTTTCTGCAGATCTGCTTTCCAGATGGATGTCCCTCAGTATATATGGCTGCATGGCATCGTTCCTCCCCAGGTGCAAGACTTTTCATTTTGCTTTCTTGAAATGATGATGTTCCTGTCAGATCATCTCTCTAGCCTGTCTCTCTCTTTCAAAATATGGGCACGATGTTTGTTATACTTCAGTCTTTTGGATCTTTCCCAGTGTTCCAGGTGTTACTGAAAGTCAACATCAATACTACAAAGGCTTGTTCATCCAGCATTTTAAAACCCTTGCATTAAATCACCAAGTGTATAAGATTGAAAAACTCTCTCATACAATTTTCAGTTCAAGAAGTAGAAAGTTAACTTAGTGTCCTCATTTGGGGACTGATTTATTTTACCTCTGTGTTAAAGAGTAGCCTTTCACCATTATCGTTCAATTCCCAAAGACACTAAGTAGTCTGGGCAACTCTGTAAGGACTCGCTTACAATGATGACTTAGTAGAAGAGAGGACTTCCATCACTGTGTGCAAGTGCAAGACTCCTGCAGGGTTTTTCTAACAACTAATAGCATTGCTCTCAGAACAAGATCAACCCTCCCTGGAATAAGCCACTCATTTTGTAGCTGCTAGATGATGAGTAGTCTCAGTGTTGTGCTCATTCACAGCAAGCATTTTTTCTTGTCAAGAAAGAAATTTTTATAAATCTAACCATTTGTAGTTGTTTGATTCTGCAGTAAATAAAGTCATGCTAATAAAATGCTATCAACAAGACTTACATGGTCTAGCTAAAAAGGGTCATATTGAAAGAACCCTCTGAAAACAGCAATGTGGGCAGTCTCACCCCATTACCCTTACTGTCACTGTTTCACTGAACTCAGTGTTTTGAGAACTGAAAATCATTCCCACGTTCAGCTTATTCCCATAACTGATTAGATCGGAATTGGAATTTCTTGTATATGAGTACCCCGAAGGTATTAAAATATCATAGTGTACCATACAGGGCTCCTCAGATGCTACTACACTGTATCTTCTGTACAAAACAGATAAAAGCACAGTAATTCAATAGAGAGTATTTAAGCTGTTAAATTATAGCTCATACATCTTGCATAGGCAGAGCATTTTCAATGATATTAAAGTATATTGGCTTCATCTCTGCCTAGCTACTGATTGATCAGTATTTCCAGTGGCTTAGTGAAATCCACAATTTTAGGATTTCATTATTAGCTTTAAGACTTAAATGTGCTAATGATATCCAAGAAAATGGAATAAAATCGGTGATGTGTCAGAAGAAAGTCATTCATACTGCTTGTAAGATAATGCTGGGAGTCTGAGTGCTGATGCTTAACTAAATGTTTTATTACCATAGAATTTCATAGTCTTTGTAGAAAGTGCAGTCAATACAAACTAGATGTTTGTAAGAGTAAATTCTAATCTTAGGTGTTGTGTTGGCTTTGTGTGTAGTAGGGTTTTAGTATTAGTGGAGGGGACTACTGGCATGGCTCCCGTAAGAAGCCACAAGAAGCTCCCTCAGCTCCAAGTTGGACCCACCTCTGGCCAACGCCAAGCCAATCAGCACCTCTTCTACCTAAGGTAACATATTTAACAGGGGAAGCCCCCTGTTGGATGAGTTCTTTTGTTTGGGAGAGGAGTGTGACTTAAGGGAGACAAGGATGCAGATACTGAGGTCAGTGAGGAAGGAGCCAGTGAGGCACACTGGAGCAGCCATTCCCCTTCAGCCCATGGTGAGACGGCAGGCTGAGCCCGTGCAGCCCTTAGTGATCAACAGTGGGGCAGAATCCCATCTGCAACTTCTGGAGGACCCCACACTGGCACAGGAGATTAATCCTGAGGAAGGCTGCTGGAGTGGTTTGTCACTCCAGAGAACAGTAGCCTGAAGAAGGGACCCACACTGGTGGGAGAAGGTTGTGGTGGAATATCTTCCATGGAAATGATGCCATGTTACAGCAAGGGCTGACTGTGAGGAGTTTTCATCCCAAGGAGAAGGGAGCAGCAGAAACAACGTGGAAGAGAGTTGGACTGACTACAACCCTCGTTCTCTGTCCCCAGTGAGTCACTTGTGGGGGGGAGAGGAGATAGCAAAGCTGGGTCTGGGAAGAAGGGATTGGTTGGGGGAAGGTGTTTTTAAGAGCTGGTTGTGTTCATGACTGTCCTACTCCGATTCAATTGGTGAATTGATTTTGGTTTTATGTTTAAATTAAGTTGATTTTGTTTCCAAAGTGGAGTCTGTCTTTTGCCCATGACCATAATTGGTGAGTGAGACCCCCTGTCCTTTGTCTTGAGCCTCAAGCTTTTTGTTGTAGTTTCTCCTCCCCATCTCACTGGAGGGGGTTAGGAGTGAGCAAGCAGCTGCATGGTGCTTTATTGCTGGCTGGGTGGGCTTAAACCACAACAGGTGTATCCTGCAGAATCAAAAGTACTGCAGAAATTATGACATAGAAAGCCAAGTAAAGCATAAGATCTTGGGTGATGTGCTGATGGACAAAATACTGAAATTTTAAGAGTAAAAATGGGTATATGAGCAACCAACTTATCACAAGAATATCCCTGTAGAGTGTACACAAAAGCTGTACTTCCACGGGACTTTTGCTACTCAGCTGCTGGGTCTTCAGAGCCCATCCTTTTGTCATGGGGTAACTGCTATCTGAAACAGAGTGGTCTGACTATGACAAAAATTATGTCCTCGAGGGGAAATCTGAACATAGTTTTCAGATGGGGTCACTATGTGGAGCACATTACCAGTTCTTTGAATAGGCTTTCACAGGAATGATTCCCTTGATCGTTGCTGTTTAATAATTAGTCTTTGAAGTCATGCTCACTCCTGTTCTCAATTCCTTTCTCTGGTCTACTGAAGTTTGAATATTTTAACAAAAATCATCAATTTCAGTGCTTTCACCCATAATGGCAAACAGCCTAGCATCGTTCAGGATATTCAAAGAGAGAATTTAAACTGTATCAAGTTGCAGGTGCAGCTGGATCTTAGTGTCCCATAACCTTGGATAGGTCAGGATTTTCCTAGTGCAAACTATTGCATTAAGATGAATCACCTTCACAACTTGAAACCTCAATCATCATTAGACCCGTATTTTGCTTTGGCTTATGTTCTGGATCCAATTCTAAGAGCCTGCTTTACTTAGGGAATAGCAGCAGCTTAATTGCTAGAAGACTTGTAGTAATGAAAATATTAAACAAATCAATTCTAAAAATGACCGTTTCCACCCTGGCACACCATTTAGTGAGCAGTGCTGGGAAACAGAGAATGTAAGTTAGTGGAGTTACAGTGTTGCAGCTTCTGGCTGCATCTCTCTGTGTTTAAAGGACAAAATAAACAACATATTATAAATAATGTGCTTCTCAACTTTAACTTTTTATTTTACCTGGGATGCCTAAGCAGTGGGAAAGATCTCTGAAGTTAGTAGAAGTTTAAATTTACACTCTTACTTCTTAAAAAGTATTTATTGATTAAGGTTTGACTGCAAACACTTTTCTACATGAAAGCTGATAACCCCATATTAAAAATTCAAGATACTGCAATGTGCTGTAGCTGATCTAATAAGAAAATTGGAATTGTATTTATCCTACAATGAGAAGAAGTAAGTTATTAACTAGTCTGCCAACCAAAACTTCTAGCAATTGTAGTTCTGACACTTTCTGTATGATACAGCTGTGAAAGCCTCAAACTTTTTTTCAGTGTATCAGTGTTGTTTTTTAAAATCAAGTGTGTATTGGACATAAACATATCCAGTTGAAAGTAAGTCAGTGGGGTTTTTTTAACTTATTGATCCAACTATGCATAAAGAGAGCTTTCGGGCAACACCTACTCCTTGCCGTAAATCAGAAATAATATGAGTTCTGTCATGTAAATTTTGTTATTCTGTGGCTGGAAGCAGTAACAGTTTCAAGTCAAATCACAAAACTAAATTACTGTCCCCACACCCCTTCCCTTATTTAAGATGCAGCAGTCAGATAGATACTCTGGTATGATAGGTCACAGCCTTTTAAACACTGCTGTCTATAAATCCCATTAGCTGTTTATTCTGCCCTTCTGGCAACCGTATTTCTAAAAGTGCTTTTTGACAATTAGCGTACAAATCTGGAAAGAAGCGAGGCATAATTAGCTTGGTCAAACATGAGCAATCACAGGAACAAGGTAATTGTGATTATCTTCAAATACTTTGATCTTGTCTATTTTTAGTTACTGGTTTGATAAATTATGTAGAAAAGACTGCAACATAGTGTTGACCTTCCAGTTGATCTTTCAGTTCTGAACCACAGAAAAAGTGAATTACTAGGAGAGAAGAATAAAACCTTTCTAGAATAAATTTAAAACTTTGCAGTTTATATTTGACTTCTTCATTTCCTCCATTTTATTTCATGTCAAAGCATTAAATGTAAGAATGAATGGCTATACACCTACAAATACACACCTTCTCCCTCACATTTCTTTTAGCACACATCAAGATACACCATCTTTTCAGTCAGAGAGGCATGCTACCAAGGTAGTATTTCTCTTCCCTGTTACACAGTTAAGAAACAGTAGATCTACATATTTGCCTGGAGAAATAAAGAACTTGAATAGCACAGGGAGCTTGAGAGGAATTCTGTTTCTAAAATCTATCCTTTCTTGGTCAAAAAATATTAAGAATGAAAGCAAAACACTTCAATGAGTTCTATTCCTCCCAGTGCAAATGTCAACATTTTCTCACATGAATCGTTATGGATAGAGACATGTTTAATGACCCACAGTTCCTCTGAGTTAGGAATATCCAGCTAAGTTCTATTTGGCTTTTAGGAAAGCCAACCAACAGAAAGAAAGTGATGAAACCTTTTTGATTACTATAAAGCTACTGATGGATGGTCTTACTATCTTATGTTGCTAGGTATGTTCTATGCATGACCAGTAGAGAGGTTGATATTTATAGAAAGAAAGCACTTATATGGGGTGTGGATTTCATATCCAAACCAGAACTGGCTTCTGAGAATGGAAATCTGTGCAACTTAGAATCATTACAGGCCTTTGATATTTTTCCTCTGATTTGAAAAGACTTTTAGCAAACTAGATGAATAGCACCATCCATATGCAAGTGAGGCTGACATTCTGTGTTCTTGATTCAGGTCAACAGACTGGTGATTATCTTTTTGGTTTCCTCTTTTCCTAAGATTGTCTTAAAGGTACTGGATAAAGTGGGAAGTTATAACAGTAATATATGTGCTCTTTTGTTTTGTTTTGCTTTGATTGTAAGGCTGAATTGTCTTTTTAAACTGTACATACTGCTTATTATAAAAACAATAGGCCAGGTTCCCAGTCAAGATAAGCATTTGTAATTGCCTTTGATTTCAGTAAGACACACTCAATTACATTGCTCGAGATTCTTTGATAATTTTTTCCAATATTTCATTGTTTTATATTATCCATTTGCAACCCTTTAAAGATCAGGACAAATGCACAAAAACAATGAAGATAAAAAAAGACGAATCAAATCTTTTAAAACTTGAAGAACACTCTTGGGTCATTTCTTGGTTTAGTCCAGCCTCTTTACTCATCCCTGTGGTATAATGAAACATTAAGCTGAATTTAAATGCAAATAGCCCCTTAGGAAGATTTAATCTACTTTAGTAAATAACATGCACATGATGCTTACTATGTGCAATAATTTAACAAGCTCTTAATTCAAAATTCTCAGTCTCCTAATTATGTATGTGTCTTATGTGTGATAGTTTCCTCTTTTCCTGCTTTTATATCCAAGTAAGTTCAATCTATTTTTAATGAAAAGTGAAATTATTTCTGAACGTGAAATGCAAGAGTGAAATAGAGTAATTTAAACACAATCTACAGGTAGAAAAGAAATATCAAAAGAAGTCGTTCTAAACTGTATCTGCATAAATTATTTAGGAACACAAAGGCAGTCTAGAAGCACAAGAGGACCTTAGGCTCCTTGTCTGATGATCTTAGAATATCAACAGAAGAAATTAATCCATATTTGTCTTCTGAAACATCTGATTGGCATAAATGTGAATTACTTTCAAATGTAGTGCCCCTAAAGTAAAAATCGTGCTTTCACATTGAAAGTACAATTATGGTTTAGTTTGTTTCCCTCTGAAAAAGAAAAATGTATCAGTTATTCACTGTCTGGAACTCCTATTGACCAACAGTCAACAAGCACGGGAGACAGAGTCAGTCCTGTGGGCCCCAGATTTTGGTCAGACAGATTTGTGTATCTTGACTTACAAATATTTTTCATAGTCCACTGAAGTAAGACAGAGGAAGATGAAAGGGAACTTTCAGCTTTGTGAAATTACTGTTCTATTTCTTCCTGAAAAGCTAAACAGGAAGAAGAAATTGGACGCAATATGTACAGAAGTGCTTCCTGCTGGTTCACAGGTATCTTTCTCTATTGCTGGATGACAGTGATGTGAGATAAACATGTTAATGACACAATAGTGGCACCAAACATTTTTCCATTCATGTTGCTGGCATATAATTGTAGCCCACAAAGTTGTGCTCTGGCTTTGAAGTTCAGACACCAGATTGTACTGTTGATTCTACTTCTAACTTGGGAAAGTTTCTTCTGCATCTTGGCATGCTTGGCAGAAGAATGTATTTTTTTTTTTATGTTTATAATATAGCATTAGAAAGAAATACTACCTTGTTATAGAAGCTGTGGACAGAAAATGCTATGCCTTAGCAAAATAATTTGCTCTGGAGTTAGAATCTACTCTTGAGATAGAGATTTTTACCTTGAATTTAATGCACACTTTAAAAACCCTTGCATGTTTTCAGGTCTCTTTTTGCATATGTATATATTACATTCTTGATTTTCCTTAACTAATATTTCTATGTGATAATTTAAGTTATTTCTGCATTTAAATGGCAGAAAAGACCAGTCCTCCTTCACCTGAATGTTTCTTCTATGCTTGAGAAAAGGAATTTCATCCAAGGTAGAATCTGGGAAACTTTTATCTTCTACGTGTCTCACATGTCTCATGAATTATCTTTCTTCAACGGACTATGTCAGTCTGTGGTTTCTTGAAAATCAAAGAAAAGGCACGGATATATCACTGTTATTTCCCCTGTGTCATAACAAAAGACACACTGGAGTTACCTGTGTCTTGATGCATATGAATTATTTTTGTCCGTGCATCTGTTTAATAAGAAAAATAGTTAATTTTTTCCCCCTAGAGTTTTTTGTTTGTTTGTTTTTTGGTTGGTTGGTTTTGTTTTGTTTTGTTTGGGGTTTTTTAACGTTTTCATCTATTTTTCTGAAAGGAAGAATTTAAATAGATTTGCCAATTCAAAGTGATACTATTCCAAGCCAACTAAATTTTAGACTATATTTTTGTGTTACGTTGCCTAATTTATAAATTGCTACAGGGAAAAGAACACATATTTTTGTGAATATTTAGTTTTATTAAATATATTAGAGACAAGTCAACTATGTTGTGGACACCTTCCATTAGATCAGATTGCTCAAAGCCCCCATTAAATTTGACCTCCTAAAAGTAATTCACAGTGCATGCTCTAGTCTTCCTATTCCTTGAATTGAAAGACTGTTTCTAATAGGAGTAGTAGTTTTCACTGAATTCCTAATCCTTTACATTCCTGAAGTTTGAGTACCATTAATTAGCAGTTGAATACTCCCATTAAATAGCAATTATGCTTACAGAAAAGGAGTTTTACAGATCATATATTTTGTACGTTTTTCTCTTCACAAAAAAACTCACATGCAGAATGATCACCTCATAGATTTCTGTTCTTATTATTTATATTTTGGAAAAAAAGTATAGGAAAACCCTCAGTAAATGAGATGATAGTGTATTTTCATACTAAATAGCAAAGATTTATGTAACATTTCTGTAAAGCTACAGTACATAAATTTTTTTTAGCCATGCAGTTTTCAGTGGAGTTCTTGATGGCAAAATTAAGGGCTGTATTTACAGACTGTAGTAATAATTTGGTCATATAAAACTGCTGAGTGTCAGAGAAGTTTATTACAGGTATAATGGGAATAGAAATGTCGTTTCAATGACCTAATCATATTCAAATTTGTACAGTTGGAAGGATTGCCATTTTAGTTAGGCTGCTTAAGACTGAAGATATGTAAATAATTTACTCAGTGAAATTAGCTTCTTCTGTTAACTAGGCATATGCCAAGCAAATAATAATTTTTATGTATTTATCCACCATTCAGATTCACTTCAACATGTAAGTTTTGTGCTGAGATTTTTTTATCAGCTCTATGAACTCCTTGGAAACCTGCACGTCTGTTTTGTCAAGGGATAAACTATGATGTTCAAGCCAGTGCCTCCTTGTGACTCATTCACAAATAAAAAAAGATAGTATAATTGAAAAGTGCTTTTGCACTAGCTAGAATTCCTAGGTCTATTAATTAGGGAAGAAATTGCGTTCTATAAATACCCAAAAGAACAAGATAAGTTTAAACTGTATATAATTTTTGAAGAAAGGTTAATTCCTCTCCTCAGATTAGAGATTTTTATTCACTCTTCACTTATTCACTGTTCACTTTTCTTTTTGTATCTTTTGATTTTTTTTAATTTTCAGATTTCATATATTTTGTGAACTCATTTGGAATAGCTATCTATAGCGGATAAAAATTTTACTCGCTTAATATAAAACAGCCAAGAGCTAGGCAATGTTTATAAATGCAAAGCAGATATTCTTTTCCTTTCCCTAGTGAAATTATTTCTATCTTTTTTTTCTCATTGCTTCATCAACCACTGAGACAGTGACTGTCTCTTTGAAAGCAGCTTCACAATTTCTATGAATCTCTTATCCAGTTCTGCCCTATGAAACCTGCTCTCATTTGTTCTTTCCACATGAATGGTGTCTACAGATAGCGAGGGCTTTTAATTAGTAAATTAATTAAAATTGGAATTATTAAAGATTTTTTTTTCCTTTAGAAATGTAATTCTTGGTTTTATATTTTCTATTTTCATCATGTAAAGATACTCACTGGGAGAGTAGTTGTATTAAACTACAGCAAAAAAAAACATGGGATGAAAAGTAGTTTTACTCTTTCCTCCTTGTAAAGATACATCTGTCCATATAGATACAGAGATGCTATACCTGTAATTTAGGTCACTGATGATGGAGGAAGCAATGGTTTGTCCCTCTCCCCCTTTAACACTGATGTGCTGCTTGAAGCAATGTAGCATCAATTAAAAAAATAATTCTACTAGCTAGATGTGTACACAAACATTTGTTCCTAGGGAGTAGTTATAGGGATAACAACTAGTTTCAAGGCTATTCACGTGCATAAGTCTTTTTCAGTTCTTAGGAGGGGGTAGCTTTGGCCAAGTCTCTATACTCCCATTCTTTGTGCTGTTCTTACATAGTACAAAGAGAAAAATAATTGTCATTAATTATTGAAAAATAGATTAGGCAAATCTACTGCATCTCTCTGGCTGACTAGACTCTTACACAGAATTAGAAGAGGTTGTTTCATGTACCTAAATTTCCTGAAAGTAACTGATATAACAGAGAAATCAAGAGATATTCATCAGATGAAAAAAATAATCTATGATGTAACTTCTGTGAGGTATGGAAGGAATTCGCTGTGGAGGTGAATTCAGCTTTGCTGTATTAACATTGATTCAATTATATTTACGCTACAGGTAAAAGAATATGATCTGCTTTGTAGCAAAACAATCCATTCAGCCATATGGAAGAATAATTTTGCATCAAGATATGCTTAACAACAGAGGAAAATATTAAAGTTTGTTCTCCCGTGCTGTTAGAAGCTTTGAACATCTCTTGGTTTCACATGAAATGATCACATAGAGAACATGTCTTCCTAAGACTCAAGACTTAGCTACAGAGAAAGTTCATGAGGCAAAATCACCACTTGATGGTGTGCCTTCCATTCACAAATATCCCTTGAGAAAGGTGTATTTCAACACGTAAAAAAAAAGCAGTGAAATAATGGCAATGAAATAATTCATGAAAGGGCTTTGTAGTAAGCATCATTTATTTGCAGTTGAAGAGCTGATTCATTCACTGCTGTCCAAGAGGTAACTCTGAACCTATGTGTACCCTGTAAAGTCTCAGCCAGGTTTTGGTATTTGCTGCTCTGGGCTGAATGGATGAAGGCTTTGTAATTTATCTCTATTCTTATTCTTAACCATGGTATGAAAAGGATTGTGAATCATATGTAAATAAAGCAATAAAGAGAAAGGAAATGGCTTGCTATACAAGTTAAAAAACAAACAAACAAAAAAAAAACAAAAAAAAAACAAAAAACAAACCAACAACATGCAATGACAGTGAGAGCAATGGCTGCCTAATAGATTTTGATCCACATACATTCTGGATACTGTAAAGCTTCAAAAATCTTTTTTAGAGTCACTGAAAACTATTTAAACAAGAATCTGAAAAAAATGATGATAGAATTAAAAATGTATTCCAAGGCATAAACATGATGCTAGAGAAAAATATAGAGTTGAAAACAGTCTGGTTCAAAGAAGACATTTTCACCTCTGTACTGAGAGCAAGCCTTTTGTGAAACCCGTGGCTGTCTCTGTGACAGCTGCAGTGAAACACAACACAAGGAACAGAAAATGCATTAACAAAACAAATAATATAAGTTCATTTTTCTTTAGGGTATTACTATCTATTTGATGACAGTGAAAGACAGCAGCACCAAAGGGGGCCCTTCTGACCCAGGAGACCACGATATCAGCAGGTGTTCATTGCTCATTGAATAAAAGATTTCAGATGAAGTAAAATGGCTTGAACATTTGCCTAAACCCAGGCTTTTAGTATGTTTGACTAGGATTAGGCCAAAAGGAACAGGAGACAGGATCTTCCATATTTGAAATCTTAGAAACGTTCCAGTGAGTCACTTGCATAATGTTTCTCCATATAAAACCTGAAATTTGTCATTCCTCATTTCTTATTTTTGATGAAGAATCTTTTGCTTCTTTTCCTCTGTGTTCATTTGGGAATTCTATTTAAGCAGATAATCTCTGTGAATATATACTATATATTGTTCTTGAAAGAAATAATAACTTTTTTTCTTTATTCTTAGATTGCATGTGTCCTGTTTAACAGGAAAGGGTGAGAAAACTAGAGCTGCTAAATAGATAAAAGGACATAACCTCTGCAGCTTGTAGATGTCTTAACTATTATTAATACTAACACCACTAAAAAGAACTTCTTTATTTCTTTCCAAGTCTCAATATAAAAATGTGTACATATTCTGAACTATTTTTCAATCCAGTTCTGATTTAATAAAACATATTTGTGGCTACTGTATTACACAATTAGCAACAACTCTCAAGCCTTGGATGCATAACAGCTCCTGCAGTAATACCATAAATAAGGCTAAAGACTTCAAAGCTGTCTAGAAATTTACAACTTTACTTAACTGATTGTAACATTTGTATGGTTAGCTACTGGTTTATTTATACAAGGATCACTGAAGAGCTCTTTCAGGCATACATTCGGGAATTGGCTGCAATATTAACAGATCATGAAGCTAGAAGTGAATGATTAAGAATGAAAGACAAATGCCAAATCAAGTGAGTTATAAAGAGGTGTACATGCTATGTTAGTATTGCAAAATAAGAACAGATGCAGACCTCTGAAGTTGTAAATAATTCTGTCCATAATTTCATGTTTCACTGCAGAGAACAGAGGAAAACAGTACATTTTCACAGGTGACCTAAAAGACTTGATTTGTTTCAAAGTCCTTATGAATTGATACTTCCTAGATCCCTGAAAATGCATTACTTGAATTATTCAAATATATACAAGAAACGCCAGACTTTCCTTCTCTGACTTTATATATTAACATGTATCTCTTTGACACAGCCATTCATCAACATATACTAGCAAAGAAAAGAATTTCACTGATGACACTGTAAGCTCATTGAGTCAGGCACTGGGTTTTTTATTATATGTGGTAGAGCAAACACGCCTGTCATTGGTTCTATCTAGTGCTACCCCAATATAAACACAAACCAGAATAAATACAAAGGTGACATTCAGATCATATGTCAGCATAGAAATGATATCTAAATTTTTTCCAAAACCTGATGTTCTGCAGGAAGTGGAGGTTTTTCAAAAGAGGATTTGCAGGAGATGGGTACAAGGAAAAATGAAATGAGGGGATTTTTGATTTGATTGCATAAAAAGAACCAAGACAAGTTTTCATAAAGAAGTCTTGTTTACTTGCCCAAGGTCTGAAAGCTGTCAGTGTGACCAAACATGATAATCTGACAGAACAGATAGTGAAAGCTCATGCCCTGTTCCCATAGAGTTGTACCAGTGGTGATTCAAAAGGACTCAGGTCAATTTAAAAAAAAAGGTAAATATCCACCTAACACTATTACTTCTGCAGTCATGCAGTAACATCATAATCTGCCTTAACATATTTGTACATAGAATCACAGAATACCTTGAGTTGTAAGGAACCCATAAGGATCATCAAGTTCAACTTGATGTATTTGTATATATTTCATTATATGTACTTAGTTTATGGATAGTTGTATTTATTGATATTTATTGGACTTGATTTAAAGAACACTGAAGACTGTGGGAAGATTTGTAATGATTCACTGAATAAAAAAAATTAATGTAGATTAAAGCAAGGAATCAGGTCCATTTTTGACTATGGGAGAATCATCAAATTTTTGGTTCAAGTGGTTCATAGAATCATAAAATATTAGGGGTTGGAAGGGACCTCTAGAGATCATCGAGTCCAACCCCCCTGCCAAAGCAGGATCACCTAGGGCATGTCACATAGGAACACATATCCAGACAGATTTTGAAAGTCTGTAGAGAAGGTGACTCCATAACCTCTCTGGGCAGCCTGTTCCAGTGCTCTGTCACAGTAAAGAAGTTCCCTGTCATCCTCACAGTAAAGAAGTTCCTCCTCATGCTGAGGTGGAACTTGTCCTATTGCTGGGTGCTATAGAAAAGAAATTGGTTTCTTACATTTGACACCCACCTTTCAGATATTTATAGACATTAATATCTGTTGAAAGCTTATGTAAACTGTAGATTCTGGCCACCCTTTACACCTCTCCTAGGCTGAATGGAGAGTGAGAATATACCAAGATGTGTTCTGCAGCACTGACACCTTGACACTCCTGAGCAGGGAAGGAACTGCTTACAGAGCTGTAAATCATTTTCCTACCAGTCAACCAGATTTGCTTTCCTCAAAAACCAAGACAAAAAAAAGAGGGTGTGTGCAAAATATTGCCCCTAATATATTCGGAGCACAGGCAGGATGCACGTGCATGACCATCTGTTTATGTGTAGCCTATATGTACCTTAGGTAACAAGTGTGAGTAATAGTTGCTTGGTCAGTGCTGTTAAGAAAAGCAGGCAACTGTATAATCTCACTTTTGCTTGCCAGCATCCTTCTACTGCAAGGATTCAAATGGAGCTTTGCAAGGTCCAACATCCTTGTTGACCAGTTACTTTCCTTGTGTTTTGCAGATGTCACCATGGAATGACATACTCAGATCCATTCTTTATTCCTTAAATGCTTGGAAGATCATACCATTGGTGAATATGTTCAGCTGAGAGAGAGAAGAAAAATATTCCCTTTATAAACTCATAATTTTCAGTTAGTTAAAAAAACCCTCTACAATCTGGGGAAAAAAAAAAAAAAGGTAAACCCTACTTCTTAATGTAGTAACAATTTTAATTTAGAGTCACTGTCTTTATTCTGTTAGTCACATTATTTTAACTGTACATTTCAATAACATTTAGTAAGTTAATAGTGCATTTTATGTACATGAACCTTCAAAGAGATATAGCCTAATGGCTTCCATGTAATTTACAATGTTGGAACACAACACTGGAGCAAAGGTTTTCATATGCAGTAACTCTTATTTTGCTTTAGTAGAAATAATTATTTTATACCATGCATATTTATTTTATAGTCAGCCTTCAGAATTGAACAAATTAATTTACAGGAACCACAGAAAAGTTCTGACTGAGAAATAGGGGAACCCGACCAACAATGTATGTCTTCAAGCCACAGCCAGATAAGAAGCAGCAAAGGGTTGAGAGAGGTGACTGAGTATCAGTAATGGAGAGTATCTCCTGAAAGTAGAGAGAAAAAAATGTACAGTTGTGGCTTTTAACATGTTGCCATGAATAGAAGAAAGTGTACTTTATTCCTACAGGAGGAAATGCTGCAGCTTTTCTGCTTTGCAGGCTACCACAAACTCAGTGCATTTCTCCTGACCCTTGAACTCAAGGTTTCACTTACGAACCACCGTGATCTAGACCCCTTATAAGGTGTCCCAAAGCTTTATGGGAGCAGTCAGTAAACTTTATGGTAACAGCCAATAACTCCCCTCAGGCCCAACAGTACTGTTTATAGCAGTGATTGAAGTCACCTCTAAGGGAAGCAAAGCGCTCTGAAGGCTTAGTCCCAGACTGTTGTGGGACAGTGGAACTGTCTTATTTCTCCAACCTCTGTTCCAAGCGTGGGCTGTTCATCTTCAGTTCTACACCCTCTAAACTAAACCCATAGCAACACAAAAACACATCAAGAATAAAACAACTTTCTGGGAGATGGACCCATATGGGACAGATTTAAGTCATGTCACATGTGCAGTGTTGCTGAGTTACTGTGAGATAAAAGGCAGCACAAGAAGCTAGAACAGAATAAAATAGTGTGCCCTGGGCCATGTTTCATAGTTGTGACACTTATGCAAATTTAAAATTTGTCCTTAAATTTTGAATACTCAGTTACACTTAAATCCTGTATGTGTTTGTTGTGAAGAATAATAATACCTTTCTACAAAAATGTAGCCCTTCCAAATGAAAAAAAAGTTCTTGATTTTCTTATCCAGAAATGCCAAATATTCCTAAGAAAGGAGTTGATTGGGTTCACCTTTAGCTATTGTCTCTATGCTCTGCTATGTGATATGCCTTCCCTGTTCCTTGGTGGGATTTTGCCAGTTCTCCCGTTCCTAGACTGGCTTCTGGACTAGAGTGATAACAGTTCTGTCCTTGGAGGTCCAAACTGTGTTTCTTGTACTTTTATAAATTAAATCTAAGGATAAAATAGTCTTCTCAAAACAAAAATTCTGTTTGTTTTTCTTCTTTGTAGAGGCAAAGTGTTAGATAAATGTTTTTTTAAAAAAAGTCCTCCACACTGTTCTACTATAAGAAAGGACGTGTCAGTACTTCTTGAGGTACTTTTGAGAGGGTTCAGATTCAATTCTTGCTTCTTCAAAGAACTGATCCTATTTTACTGCCTGAATCTCCCCTCATGAACTAGCCAGAGTTCCTTTGATTTTTGTCATTCATCACGGGCTTTCTCCCTTCATGGTTTAAATACTGTTGTAGGCTGGCAGAAATGGAGGCCAAATATCCAAATCCAGTGGCTTAACATTGTTATGGCAACTACTAAACAGGGACATAGCTTGAACTAGTCCTCCCTTCCCATTCCTTGCCTTAAACAGTCATTTGTTGACTTGAACAAAATACGTGAACTAGAATAATATATTTTTCAACTAACCAGAACTGAACACAGAAGTAATTACAGAGCAGTTTCATATTCAAAATAGATGGAAGCATCTAAGTATTTTAGTATTTTATTTCAGTGAAGTCAACACCTGGGAAGGGCAGAAGAATCCACTGAATGTAACCTTTGGGGGGATGCATGCTTGTGTAATAATTAATTCTTATTACCTGACCCTTTAATTAACTTAAATTATAAACCAAAAGTTTGTTACTGCACCTTTTGCAGGGCAACTTTTAATGCTAATTTCAGTGGTGTCAGGAAATGAGTCATCAGTCACTGCCCATTATATGGGATAAAACTCTTGGGATTCAGTTCTTATCTCCAGTGTATCTGGGGCACAGTACAGCTGTCAAACATTTCATCCTACAGATAGTTCATCTTTGAAAAACATATGATATTGCTAATAGTTCTTCACATAACTGACTGAGTTCTTCACATAATATTCCTGGAAGTCACTATCTTTTGTTTCAATACATGTGTGTGGAGCATTTCCTTCTACAAATAATTGAATGATTCTCTAGACAGACTGTGCAAAAATAACATACAGATTTACCATGGCAATGTGCCGATATACCTTTGTCTTTATTTTGACATCTTACACTCCTACTCCTGCTCCAGTGTGACCATTTTTAACTGTATTAATACTTTCATGGCAGAAAGGACAGTGGATAGCTCAAAATTCCCAGTATTTTTCCTCCAACTCTTTCTTTTAAATTCAGTTGACATTTGCACTAAATGACTGATAGGCATTGTGACTTCTCTAAAAGGATTTAGTTGCAAATATATTGATATAAGGTGGGTATGAGCCACATCAGGAAAACTGGTCCTGCATTACACCCTTGATAGAAGACTGAAAGAGAATGAAACAACAGAGGAAAAAAAAAATGGTTTTCAGTTACTGTCTTTTTGAGTGACTTGGTTTCCAACATCCGAGTTAAGAGATCCTTGATAGGGTTAATACTGAGAAGCTTATACTGCTGTATAAGCAGAAATGTACTGTATTATTGCACCCAAGCTGTTTCTGCTCAGTGAGATAATAAATTGAAGCTTCAGGATTTCAAACCATACATCCAATTGAAATATTAGGGGAGAAGGGTTGTTGACTTAATCTTATCAGATCATTTCTATGATAGTCAGTTCTATGTACTCTATCAGTGTAAAGGATGGAAATTAAATTAGCTGTGCTGGTGTTCTACCTGAGACTGAAGAGAAGACTTGTTTTTCTTCTGGAAATGAATCAAGCAAATAAATCCTGACAATGAGATGAAGAGAAACATGTACAATCTTAACTATACCAATATCAAAACTAAATAATATATTATTTACATTTTCTTTGCTCTCTCAGTGCTGCTTTGCTCTGATATTGGCACCTGAAATGTCCTAAAAGGTGACCAGGTTGGTGGATATGCTTTTTGATAGCCCAGTGAAAAATGACCCAAAGTTAATTTCAAAACTAATTCAAGTTCATGCACACTCCATGGATATTACATAGAGCACAGTAGGCAAAAAATCTGATTTTGTTGCAAGGAACATGATTTATTCCATCACGGGTCTTTATTCTGACTTTGCACTGCATGTTTTATACCTGCTAAACAATGGAGTATGGATAAGCCCTGATCTGTAAGGGCAGAGCCAGAGACATTTGCCTTTTTCCCTCTCAAGTTTCTACCATCAGTAACACAAATGGTAACAAACATAAGGATTCTAGTACTACTAATTATATTGGTCAAGGTGGGTGTTGGTATAATAGAATGACTGCATTTCAATTTTTCTTTTAAGGAGCTGGGAAATGACACCCAATATTTAAAGAAAATGAAGGTTTCAAAGCTGAGCACCAAAGCCAGAAAGTCTCAACATACCAGGGTCTTGTGTGCACAAATGGGCCTTAACTGCCATGACCAGCCTCACCTGGAATGCTCATGCACACATAACTCTACCTGTTGGTCCATTTAAGTTCCATTTGCTTGTCTAAACCATTCTGTAAAGATACCTGTCTGAGCCTGCTCTCTGGTCTTAGTTCCTCACAGGCCATGAACGTATTTTGTAGTTAACTTGTCTTCAGCTCTGTGCCCTGCATAGGCCCTGGTCCTATGTTATAGCCTTGCCTCCACTTTTGTCTCCTGTTTTGTCTTCTCTTTGTCCATATGGTCACCCTTGTTTTACCAGCTCAGATTCACTCAGCAACAACCCTGTCCTTGCAGCTTCCTGAAAGTAATCAGAGACTCCCTATGCCTTTTAGGTATTATGTCTTTGCCAAGTATGATCACATAGTTTTTCACAGGAACTTTATTTAAATCACCTCTTAGAACTGCCCTGAAGATTTATCCAAATAACCTTTCTCATGTAGTCTGTTTTCCTGCCCTTCCTTTAGTCCTAATCTTCTTCCAGACAGTCTTGGTGTGTCGCAAGACCTATATCCCAGTGTCTTAGCATCACAGAATCATTGAGGTTGGAAGGGGACACTGAAGATGTCTACTCTAAACTTTGCTATTCTTTGGCTTTGCACAGTCATGTCATGAATATCTCCAACAATGGAAACCCCACAACTACTCTGGGCAACCAGAAAGGTTTTGACAATAAAAAACAAAACAAAACCAACACTTCTGAGGTTTAAATGAAATTTGTTGTAATTTAAATCATTCCCTTTGTCTCTTGTCCTTTAACTGGAGTCAGTGAGAAGATCCTGTCTCCATCTTCTTTAGTCTCTCTCATCAGGTTCTCTTACACATTGGAAAGATTGCCCAAGCCTTTGCTTGTGCTTTCTTGAAGTATCTGACATTGTTATCTTTTAGATATAAAAATAATAGCTCTTCCCCCTATCTTGTTATGCAAGTCTCTTTTATTCTAAAATTTCCAAGGAAAAACTGCCTTACAAAAAATTCCTGGATGTTCTCGTACAGCCCAAACAGTTCAAACTTGAAAAAGACCAGTGAATACACACTCACAATGGGAGCTAATACATATTGCTACTGACTGAGTATTTTCTGAGTATCACCTTGATATTAACTACAGAACATGAATATACATGGAAAAATTTACTTTCTCTAGTAAACAAAGATTTTCAATAAGGCAGTGTTTTCTTGCATTAGATTTTCTACATTTCTATTCACTTTCCCAGTTTTCTTCCTATTTTTCTTACCTTTTTCCTTTTTTGACCTGAGCTGCTTTTTGAACATCAGTACATTTTTGCCATTGCTCCCTTTTCCCTGTTATTTTCCCATATCTTTTCCTAAGTTTATACTTGCTTTTACATCCCCTTTTTTTTTTTTCCTTTTTTTTTTTCAGGGATAACAGGGTTGAGGTCAACATCTGGGTGCTAAAAGGCAGACATTTTGAAGTACCAATTTAAAACATGTCAGCTGAGGAGCTAGAAAATTGTGAATCACCTTTTGAAATATGTAATTTGGGATCCATTGCAATTTAGCACAGTCCTTGCTTATATTTCTGCAGCACTGCCTGAGAGGGTTGTTGACCCTTTATAATAAAGCTTTCTAATGTGGCATAAAGTCCAATGATCTGACAGATGCCTGCAGAAAACTGAGTAGCACATTTACGAGTTCAGTCAGAGCTTTAGTATGAAGGACTAAAAATGACAGCTGAGGGTAGGAGGCAATTAGGTTATATACTCTGAGGATCTGAGATGAAGAAAACTGCTGTTTTGGGAAGTCTGCTCAGCTTCTGAATTCTGCTTTGAAATGGATTCCTTTATAGGCTGATACATCAGCCTGGAGACTCAGTGTGGGAGTATTTCATGGAATTAAAGAAACCAAAAGGTGGTCTGGAGGTCACCTTCTACAGCCTCCAATTCAGAGTGGGTCTGCTGCCTTCTCAGTTATATCCTTTTACATCTGTAATGCAATGGGATGCAGAAAGGTAGCAGTTCACAGTTCAGAGTTAACAGATAAGTATTTTCCCTTTGCATTTTCTCAGGAAAACTTTTGTAATGGGAAAGACAATTGCTTAAGAAGTCACCTGATGACGGCTTCTGCAGCTGGTCACCTTCTGAAGCATGCCAGAAGGACATATAACAAGGGATAAGGAAAGTTTTCAAATAGCTTTTCAACTACTTTTACTAGTTTAAGACAAGTGGATCTGTTTTCCCAAAAGCAGGATAAGATGGAATGAAAGGCGTTGTGTTCAATGTATTGTAAAATTAGAGGATGCATTCCCCATAGTGTGTTTTTGCCAAACTGTGATGGGCTTAACAGCTATGGAGAGAGGCCTTGGCATTGTAAATGAGAAGGAACAGTTTTAATTGACTGTGTACGTTTCCACAAAATTTAATGCCTCTATTGCTAACCAGATTTGACAGAGATCTCTGAATATCTGTCCAGTTTTGTGCTAAAGAGCTGTGATTTGTACAAGAGGCTTCCTACCTTGTCCTGCTATGGCAGGCTTTTTTTTATCTCTGTGTTTCTCTTTCATTTCTCAAGCTTTCAGAGTTTGCAGGGAGAACAGAATAGGTAGTGATGTGCAGCTGCCCTACTAAACAATGAAAAATAATCTGTGCAAACACTGAAATACAACCTGGGCATTCAGCAAGAGTCCCTTGCACACAGACTTGTTTCTGTACATCAAAACCTGGCAAAATGAACTTGTGCCTCCAGACTCACTACACAGGAACTGGATTGATGATCTTACTGCACACATTGTGTCCTTCGCAAGTACCTCTTATAATTCCTTTAATTTAGAAGGCTTTCATAATATGAATAGATCAAAGAAAGTAATGTAGCCTGCTGTCTTCACCCACACCTTTCATGTGACTGCAAAGACCAACTTATTATTTCTCTAGGATTCTCAGTGAGGACTGTGTGCTAACTCCCAAGATTACAGTTTTCACATAGCTACTTGTTAACTTCTAAGGAGACTTCTAAGACTTTGAAAACAGAAAGAAAAAGAGATCTACTCCAGCTACAGAAGGCAAAACTCCAGTGATAAGGCTGTCAACAGTAACTAAGTGAAGAAATAAGAAAGTAAGAACATTAGAAAATGCACTCAAAGCCACATTCCAATCAGAGAAGTGTTCTGTCTCAGTGGTAGTAGGAGATACAGTTTAAATATAAAATATAATCGGTGAAGTTACATGATTTTTATGACAATTTTAGATAAATCTTACTAAAGGAAACCATGTTGTTATCCAATTTTAACGTGTAACTGGGAAAAATTAAAGCAGATCTGAGGGAGTGGTATTTGGTCCAGTACAAGCAGCAACAGAATAATGGGCATTTGAAGGAATCATGAATATGATCATGGAGAAATGTAAAAAACCCCCTAATATTCTTGTGATAAAATCTGTGTCTTTGGAGTAAATTATGCACTGAATGTCATACGGTACAGTCATGCAGTGATGTATGTAATATTTTCAAGGGGTTTTTTATTAGCTGGTATGTCTGGAAAGACTGTTCCTACTTCATATTTACCACAGATTCACATGGAGAATTGACTATTTAGTACACCTACAAAGTCTGGAATATGAGATAGTGTATTGGGCCTGACTGAGCTGGAGTTAATTTTCCCCAGTGCTGCGCTTTGCACTGAGAGCTGGAAGGGTGCTGGTAACACACCCATGTTGTGGCTATTGCTGGGCAGGGCTTGCACAGCACCAAGGCTGTTTTTCCAGCATTCCCTCTGCAGTGAGATGGGGTGGACAAGATCTTGGGAGGGGGCACAACTGGGACAGCTGACCCAAACTGACCAAAGGGATATTCCAGACCACATGACATTTTACTATAAAAGCTAGGAAAAGGGGGGGTGG
>JANIJG010012926.1:28619-50022 GCA_024611175.1 Megaceryle torquata | reverse complement strand
ACATATAAAAAAAATGTCTATCCTGAAAGTATTATGAAGCACTAGTATATAAAGAGAAGGGCGGAAGAAAGGAAGAAGAATGGGGGGGGGGGGGGGGGGGGGAGAAAACATCTACATATGATTTGGCAATCAGAATCCGCAGATTATTTCATGTTTCTTAGTATAAAATGATACATTGGGGCAGGGGGAGCAGTAAATCAATACAGTGAAACAATTAGAGAAAGTCCTCCTTCCAGGAAAGGCCTCAACTTATGCATGAGTGCTAAACCACCAGATGTGCTTTGTGACAACACTAGCACATGAAGAGGGAGCTTATTGTATCCGTTGCAGTGACTGTTGAAAGCCATCTAGTACCGAAGATACTGCAAATTGTTAAGGGAAGATAAAAATCAGTAATTTTTATCCATCCAAAATTTGTGGATGTAGCTTGCGGATGTAACTTGCCTCTAAAGAGCAACTGTGTCCAAAAAGCAGTTACCTGCTGGAAGTACTTGTCACAGTTAATGTATTCCTTATCGTGGGAATCTTGCAGCTTATTTGTTTTGATGTACTGCCAGAGAGCCTGGATGATAGCTGACCGGGTCTGTGTGTGTATCCCCAGCAAACGGGCTAATCGTGGGTCCAGTTTAAACTGTGGAGGCTGTAACAGAGAAAGAAGGAGATGGCAATAGAGAGAAAAGCAGACAGATACACAGGTATGAAGTTTCAGCTTGAATTCTCAGGGGTCTCTGTTCCTCAGGAGAAGCACCCCAATTCAGCAGCAGAGATTGCAATAATCTTGGTTGCTCAGATGTGCACCACTGGCAGGGTTCTGGAAGAACTATGTCTAGGGTTTGAAAAGAAAGAGGAACATTATACATGTGCTATGTACACAGAATACCTGTATCACATGCTTTAAATATCAACAGCTTGCATGCAGACTAAGGAAAGGGTTTTCCTTTTCAACACCGATGCAGAATTTGACTTAAAGCAATGGGAGAAAAAAAAAGAACGGTCCTTCCTGGGAACTACTAGAGGTTAACTGTAGACAAAGAAAATGAAGTCACGATGACGTGCCTACTGTTGCTAGTAATTGCTCAGCTGCCTCACATCAACAAAGTACCTTGGAACTCTGATTTTCAGACATGTTCCTACCATTCTTCTGCTTACCAGAAAATTTACTCAACCACAAGTCGATTTTTAATCCTGACCTCTGTGATACAACTCTTCAACTACCCTCTTCTGCATCTCTAATAATATACATCCCTTAGATACTTTGGAGTTTAAAGCCTCTGCAAGTGTGTACCCATACTCATATTTAATGTTTGCCACACTATTAGGCAAGGATTACTCTGGTGGTAACAGGTGACCCACCGCTAGCTTTATAACAAATCAAGATTTAAGCATAAGAGAACATCTGTTTTAAAGCATAAGTTTATAACAATGGTGAGCATAACAAACATCATTATATTGTCCTAACAATAAAGATTCTCACTGGCTAGAGCAGCATTTCAGTTAGCAAATGTGCTCCCTAAAATTAATAAAATTTCCTCTCTGTCAACATAAAATGGAGTGTCTTCATCCTGCACAGAGGGAAAAGAGAAAGGCACAGAATGAGTTCTTAAAGTTATACAGTCAAAATGTTTTCGATACCGAAGTGTCATTGAAAAGGAAGATCCCATCTCCTCTGAGCAGGGCTTTTCTATCAGTTTCCTTAAGACAGCAGCATTTGTTTCAGGGGTGGTTTCAGTCAGATTAGTGAGCTCCACTACTGCAAATCTCCCATCATTTGTGCCAAGAGAATGGAGACTGTGGCAGCGCATGCCCACGACTGAAATGCAAGTGGATTTTTGGAGCTAAGCTACTCCTTACGGCGGCTTAAAACACCTTGAAACTGTGCCCAGGAGCTTCTTCCGTATTTGATCCCAAGGCAGAACAACCTCATTTTGCCTATTGTTTTTTAGTTTGTTTCCTATGACTGGGAAGAGGGAAGTGATTTGGAAGTTAGCTTTCAAATGGATCAGTTCCTTGACTTGTTTTGTGTTCAGCCCACAAATACTACAATAGAACCAATACTGGTGAGAGAGAAGAGCAGGAATGCCTAACAAGGCCTAAGAGTAATGGCCAGTCTGACCCTTGCAAGGCAACGTTGTCTTCCCCGGATTAGGGTGACAACGTAACCAAAATTTAACAAACCAGGAAAGCCATTTGGCCTGCTCTGAAGAAAAGGCTGCCACAGCTATACTCAGTGAGTTCTGGTACCACTAGCAAAAACCACTCCTTTGAACGTCTGTACAGGATCACACATAACTCAGGTGCAACTGCCTATTGTCTAAGAAGCCAGATGTGAAAATACATATTCTTTCAGCAGGTGGGCAATAAAAATACTCATTCTCATAGCAACAAGAACAATATTTTGCTAGACTAGAATAGAAACTTACTTGATGTGTCTCCTTTTAATTTTAAATAATCTGTCAGTTCGGTATCATTCTAAGCTCAGTGAAACTATGTGACGTTTTGAGTCCAAGTGCATTGATTTTTAATGTACATGACAGGATGAATCTGCTCGGTTGCACTATGTCCCGATTGTTGTGTTTTCCATGCCAAAAGCAGTGCACTGACCTGGTAGTCCAACATGAGGAGTAATGTGCACCGCACGCTGACATCACCAGGTCTTTTCACCTGGAAGCCATCTGTTTCCTGGGTCGTGGGAGTTCTGTGCCACTGCCAAAGGCAAAAACAGTTAAGACAGTCGTTTTTTCACCGATGTCCACGGAAATGCACCTTGCACAGTATGCTATGTGAGAATAAGACAAGTACAGGCCTTCTGAAGGCCCAAGAAAAACCACAACAACCCCCCTCCAAATCACTTCTTGCTCTGCCCTTACAATTCAGCTTTAGTGCACAATCTGTTCTGCTGTTAGCATGCTTTACTTGTTAGGAAAAACTCACACAATTTTTACACCATTTCACACATTCTGTTCTAAGCCGTGCAGAAACTACATCACTACCGCATCTATGTTTTAGACTATATAGGTTCTGTTGGCAAACATTCTTAAAAAAATTATGGAATTTTGAAGGCTTTGAAAATAAATTAAACTAGATAGTGAATGCAAAGAAACTTAAACAAGGTAAGCAATGGGCACAGAGCTGTTTGATGTGCTGCAATCAGATTTGTATGCAGAGGGTGCGAGACCTTCTTACCTCCACAAGATGGTTGTCAGGTCCATAAAGATCTTTGTCCAGTTCAATAACCAAACTCTTAAAAAAAGATGAAAATTTCCGTTTCTGTTTGCTGAGCTGGGGAATTAGAAGAAACAGAAATGTTTAAAGGTGGCATATATTAGCTTGTGCTCTGTGCTTCCTTCTTAGGCTTTCTCTTTGTCATATAGACAGCAAGTGTGATCAACGATTTCCTCTGACAAATGCAAATCATAAAATGGCTTAGGCTGGAAGGGACCTTAGAGATCATATAATCCAACCTCCCTGCCATAGGCAGGGACTCTTCTCAACTAGACTAGATTGCTCAAGGCCTCATCCAATCTGGCCTTGAACACCTCCAGAAAGGGGCATCCACAAGCCCTCTGGGCAAAAAAAGATGCAAAAAACCTCAATGGTGGTGGAACACTGCACACTTCAGGGAAGATTTCCCTGACACTCCTAATGTTACTGGAGAGGACTGGCTTGTAATGTAAACACAGCACCTGTGAGAGTGGGTCCAGTGGAGCCCCAGCAATGCTGGGAGGGCTGGAACCCCTCTGCTGGGAGGCCAGGCTGGGAGAGCTGGGGGGGTTCAGCCTGCAGAGGAGAAGGCTCCAGGGAGACCTTCTGGGGCCTTTAAGGACTTCAAGGGCCTGTCAGAAAGACAGGGACAGACCTTTGAGCAGGGCCGCGGGACAGGACAAGGAGTGATGTTTTAAACTAAAAGAGGGGAGATTTAGCTTAGATATAAAGAAGAAATGTTTTACAATGACATTGATGAAACACTGGTCCAAGGTTGCTCAGTGAGGTGGTCGATGCCCCATCCCTAGAAACATTCAAGGCCAGGTTGGACGGGGCCTTATCCCTCCCTCCGGCTGGACAAACTAGCTGCAACAAGCCAACGCTGCCATTCGGCGACGCCTTGTCCGAGTTGATGTCCCCAGTAAAGCCCACCACACCACGGGACAATTTCTAGATCCTTGCAAGCCCCAGTGAAGGGCAGGTAAGTCATACGTCATCCAGGAGTTTCCCCTCCACTCGCAGCTCCCATGAAGCAATGCTGCCATCAGAGTCATCAGCATCAGATTTTGCAGGATTAAATGTGTTGGAGATGTAGAGTCTCAGTTTCCGCTTTTGCTGTTAAACAAATAGAGAAAAGTACATGTGCAGTTTAAGTCTAAGACCTGAGTAAGCCACGGGAAAGGCGGTAATTACACCTTTAGTGGAGAATCTGCGTGTTTAGTACAGTTGCACCAGCTTATACTACAATTTAAGATTCGGTTATGTAAAAGAAAATACGTGGGAAAGCTGAACTCAAAACAAGGGGGTGCAGGGCCAAGCCTACAAGACTCTACATCTTGTACTTCTGGACCAGATATCTGAGAAATCACTGTAAGAAAAGCATGCCATGATGACCTTCCTGTCTAGATCCCATCTAGAGCGCTATGACTCAACTGCCTTTCACCCTAATCAAACATGCTGCAGCTCCAATGTGCAGTGAGACCCGAGTGGAGGGAGGCACTGTGCTCCATTCCTAACCCAGGTGCTCAAGTCTGAGAGACATACAGTCATGCCTACCCTGTCATCATTTTTACAGGCTATCGAAGGTTTCCTTGCTTATTGGCATGTTATTTCTCAGTGCACCCCTCTCCCACGCACCATGTGGAAAACCTGGATGTTAACTCTGATGCGCAGAAAAAGAGATCGCCAAAAATTTCTTCGGGACTCTAATCTCAAATACCCATTCATAATAGAACAATGAAAAGGCTACAGTTGTCAAGTTAATGCAGTCAAAACAATCTTCATGCAGCTTAAGAAAGGAGGAGTCTTGAAGAGCTTTTACGCTCACACATACAGGAGAGAAGGGAGTTACACCAGGTCAGGAAATGAAAAATCCAATATAGCACAGGTAAATGTGAGCGGCAGAGATGTATGGCTGAGGGGAACAAGAAAATGACTACATTTTGCCAAATCTAGAGAACACAGTGACGGAAAGGTTTGATGGAAATGGTGTGTCAATAGTATGCGCTGACAGAGAAGAGGATTTTCAAAAGTGCCAAGAGTCCGGGAAATGACAGCTTGAGCCAGATAAGAACAGGCAGAGAGGTAGAAAAATATTCCTGGAAATTCGCATTCTCTCTCCATTCTTTCCTAACAGATTTCTGTTGCTAAAGTGCTCTTTCATTATATAAAATCTGGGGGTTTTAAAGAATCTTTACTTGGTGCGCAGGACTTGTGACAAACAGCACATTTCTAAAATCCCAGCTCTTCAAATTAACTTCCACATTTTTATGCACGATTCCTAAATTTTATCCTCATCTGAACTATTTGTAAAACTGTATCTACAAACATAAGCAGCTTTTTTTCTTAATAGTTCCTCATAGATACTCTACCGGTATTTCAGGTTTATATCACTGATGCCATTTCCACTTCTTCTGATTTCCAAAGACATTGTCTCCATTCTCTCTTTTGCCCTGGAAAATTCTTTTCTCCTTCTATCTCCCCATATCCAGACAGGAATTGAGTCTATTTCCTCCAAAGTCTGACATTTCATCATCCTCTGCAACAACATCCTTATTCAAATCTGTATCTTTTAGAAGTCTTCCTTTCTCCTAGCTTTCAGGCTCTAGCTGCCTTGTACAGTCCACCCAAAACCAAGTTAGTAACAACACTTGACTCCACTGTGAAATACAAAATACATCTCCCTGATACTTTTTTATTGTTTCCCTTTGCTAACCCCTTATCACTTTTCACTGAGTTCAGAATTGCACCAACACGAGAAAAACACCGGTAGACAGTTCTATAAAAACTTCAAGAACAGCAAGAAAAACCTGCCAAAAAAGTCAAACAGATGTTACAGAGGAATAAACCAGAGAATATTATGCACAACAATCTATAAAAGCAGCTATAGCAGCTTATTTGGCAGTTCTCTCCTCTCTCAGGAAGAGCATGGGGATGCGTATACTGACAGGTGATAAGAATGGCTGGGGGCATTGAAAAATTCTTTCTCTGCCATCATTGGGAGGACTGAACTTTCTACCTAAGAAAAGAGAATGTTAAAGAACCTGAAATACATATTTAAAATATGGGACGATCTGAAGGAGGAGATGTAAGTACTTGAGTTTTCCTTATCTCACAATGCAAAAAGCAGAAGACATATAATCACACCACAAGGCCATACATAAATCCAAACCTGATCAACGGAAGTTTGTCACGTATGCTATACGAAGCATAATGAACCAGAGTTAACCCCCAGAACTCACTGTCAGAGAACACGGATTTAGAACTTGCAGGCTTTTAAGCCAGAAATGACTTTATTGTCCAGTTCAATTTCCTGCGCAACACAGGCTCTAATCATTCATCAAACAGGACAGCTCTTCTTAAAGGACACCCAGTGTTGACTTAAAGACTTGACATAATGAAAAATCTATTAGATCTCTGCTATCTTGCTCTAGTGGTCCTAAGTGTACACATTAATCAGTCTCAATTGGTCTATTTTGGAAATATCAGCTGTTGGACCAAAGCCAACAGCTCTTAAAAAAAAAAAAAAAAAAAAAAAAAAAAAAAAAAAAAAAAAAAACAACAAACCACCAACCAACCAAAACCAACAAAACCAAGCAGAGGCTGGAGTGGTTATCTTATATACAGATCCCAGGAATATTCAGTCATGTCAATATACGAGATTTTTTTAAAAGATGTCGGACATTTCTGTGTCACTATAAAGTGATATCTGATTACTGGAATTTAGGTGGAGCTGTTACCTTGTTGCCACATACTTACAGTTGGAAGGGTTTCTGGCACCTTCCTATTAAGTATTCAGTGCTAGAGCACATTACCCAGAGAGGCTGTGGAATCTCCCACCATGAAGATGTTCAGAAGCTGTCTGGACATGGTCCTGGGCAATCAGCTCTAGACTGCCCTGCTTGAGCAAAGGGGTTGGACAAGATGACCTCCAGAAGTCCCTTCCACCCTCAACCATTCTCTAATCCTGTTACTGGTCACTATTGGTAAGCACACTGGTCCACATCTGCCTCATAATTCTTGTTACCTCTGCACGTGGGAGAGGGAGGTTAACTGCACGATTTAACCATGGCCTCAACAAATATTTAAGCTAGTTTGTGATGGGTTAAGAATGCACATAAACTTTGAGGAACATTTTGCCCAGTGGCTGGATTCAGTCCTCACTAGTTAAAAGCAGAGTAAGGCTGTGGGCACAGTCTCCGACAGCGACTAACTATGCAGGCAACAAGCCAACCAGTAACACAGGCTGGCATAGTTCCATTGGCAACTTGGTCCTCTCCATACTAACAAACAGAAGAACCCCAGATCAGTCTAGAGAAGACAACCTAGGAACTCCTAGGGCCAAGCTCAGGGGTGTCCAAAACAAGGTGCACTCACCTAAAACCCACTGACTCTGAGGTGACCTTCAAGAGCTTGGGCGACTGCAGATCAACATACATGTTAAGGCTAAGGACGATAAGACAACCACAAGCCATGACCTGACTCTCCCAGTGTATAACCGCATACTAACTGGAGGATGTAACTGCTGCCAGACCAAGCTCCTCACACTATGAAAACTGTAAGCAATGTGGCTTTTTTCCTTTTTGTTTTGTAAGTGTTATGGCTGATGATTAAAGATGATAAAATTCCTAATGCAATTACCTCAGTAATTTTTTTTTTTCTTTAAATTGAAATTGCCATAAATTCTCACTTTCTTTCAAGATATTTCTACTTTAAATAGCTATAGCAGCATTTCCCCTGAAGCTCTAAGAGCTCTAAAATATCTTATCAAAACGCCTGTAGTGCTTGACAGAGTACACCAATGGGCCCTAGGGTCACTGAGTTAGCAGTCCAGGTCATGGTTCTGTACCATGTAATGCTTTTCAGAACCCATGGAGATATCATTTCAAAAATTAAATCTTTGTTACTTCCCCTTGATTTGGGGAAGTTTTGCTTCTCTGACAATTGAAACCTCTTTTTAGTTTCAAGCCTAGCATTTATTCAGTCACCCTTTCCCCATTTGTTCTTGTGCCATCATTGTCCTTCAGCCTAAATATTGATACTTTTCTTCCCCTCTACCAAAAATGCAGCCACTCCCAGTCCCTCCCTGGTTTGTTTTTTGTTTGTTTGTTTGTTTGGGGGGTTTTTTGTTTTGTTTGGGTTGTTTTTTTGTTTTGTTTTGGGGTTTTGTGTGTGTGTGTTTGCGTATAAAAGCCAACGGGCACTCACAAGGTGAATTTTCCCTTCCCTAGGTTCATCCAGCAGCTCTTTTTTTGCATGATCATTCTAGTGTGACCTGTTCACTTTAAGCATTGATGACACTGTATTCCAGCTTTAACAATCAGATGAGATGTCACTAGGGTCTTCTGCAGTAACACTAGAACTCTTCTGTTGCTACAGGGAATTCCAGTTACTGACCTATCCTAAAGATTTTTTTCTCTCAGTCATATCATACTAAGATTGTTATTATCAAAATAATAAACTTCACCTTTAATGAGGTTTCAAATCAACTGGCAACTATTTTATAGCAGAAATTCTTCCAATTAATTCCAGACTGCACCAAGACCAACATGACAATCACAGGAAAGGAAGGACACTGCCCATGCGTTGCAGATGTCAAAGTGCAGAGGGGAATCTACAACAGCTAAAGAGTGACAGAGCTGCCAGTGCTCTCAGTTATCTTACATTTTATTTAGTAATCCCCACCTCTTTCTCCATAACATCCCATGAAGAATGAATAAAACACTTTGCCCAAGTTGGGGTAAATGATGCCTACTGCATTTGTCGATTGAAGGGAGCGCAGGTTTGAATCTAGGAGATGAATGATAGTATGGTTCTGAGAATGACACAAAAATCTCCACAAATTATGTGTTCTTCTGCCCCTAAAAATATCCCTTGGATGCTTGAGGTTTAGTACTCAGTAGACAAAAAAGATGAGTGTCTTAGAATGACAGAACTGGAGGTGCTGTGGCCACAAGGCACACTGAGCAAAAAACCCACTCTTGCCTGAGAAGAAACCTTACTGTTTCAGAAAAGGCAGAAACCTTACTGTTTCAGAAAAGATGTAAATTCCTTTCTGCCAACAATCCCCCAGCAATTTCTCAGTCACCTTAAAAGCTGAAAGCGGGGAAAGAATCCCAATTTACAAAACCAGGGATAGAGACATCACGACTGTATTCAGACACTACGACTCTTTTTTAACCTAAAAATGGAGAACATGGGAGTAGATCACTTAGTTGAAGGAACTGCAACTACGTACAGGTCTGGCAAACTAAATGTCCCACACCAGTTCCCTGGTTAAGAGGGACAGTCCCTGGATACCAGTCTCTAGTTTGGGCGAGAGCAAACTATTGTCTGTGGTGCCAGGGTGTGGGATGGGTGACTAGATGTCCTTCTTTTAGCCAGGTGACCCCCAATTCAAGCCTTCGTATGCAAATCAACTCAGTCTTAAAATTATGTTTACTCTGACACCCGACTAGTTATCTCAGGCTTAGCCAGCAGAGAAATAGGAACATTTTAGGGCATGATATATCTATATTCTTTCAAACATCTCTTTCTGCATGAGAAGATCTGTGCCCTGAACTCCCTGCCTACACTGACTAAATCTCTCAACTATAACGGGAGCCTGGAGTGACTAGTTTACATATAAATAAATATGACACAGATGTCTGTATTTAGCCTAGTAACTCCCACTCCCAAAGTCCACCATTGCCTTAGCTGCCCAGATCTTCAGTAATGCATCGCCCCTTAATGACATCTACTCGTCCGGAGTTGAGCAGAAAACAGTTTCTGTTTCCTTCAGACCACGGAGCTTGCTGTATCTGTACCTCCAGCCACATCACAGTCAAACTGCCCTGTCTGCCCGACTCCCTCCTAAAAAGTCCTTTCTGGAACTCCGAGCACATGAGCGGGTGTGTCTTCCATAAAGTCAGCACAAGGACTTTTGCGACAAGCGGCATGCAGCAAATGCTGCTCTGCAGACGGGGAATTCTATGACTCTCATGACAGATGCAGTCCAAGAATGTGGGACTGGCAGAAGAAGAGGACACACTGTCTCCAATGGGCAGAAAAAAGACAAGGCAGAATCTGGACTGGAAAAGCTGGCCACTGAGAGGGATGCAGCAGAGGGAGCTAGCAGGTGGTGAAAGCCGTTTCCCCCCCTTCAACCAACCTCACAGCCCCAAGGTCTCCTTGCTTCCCGAGCAATCCCACAGCTGTCACCTGTGTCAACAGCACAACTATTCACAGAAGATTCAAGGAGGATCAATAGGCCCAGCAGCATCTTTTATGCACTGTCCTCAATAAAGTGTTTAAAGCATTTTCCAGTGTTTTCAGTGTTTAGTGGTGGGATTGGCAGCGTTAGGTTAACAGTTCAATTCAATGATCTTAAGGGTCTCTCCAACTGAAATAATTCTGATTTCTCCCTAAAATTTCTCCAGAGTAATTAGTCTTCAGACAGCAAAAAACCTGCCTGAGCAACACTAGACCATAAACTTGTGGTTTCCAGAGGCTGCTTCTAGCTACAACTCCATCACTGTGACCAATATGATAACCGCAATTGCAACTGATAATTCTGAGCAGTTCTGCATATTCCCTACATAATGACACATACCTCAGACAAATGTAAATTTTTCCCAGGATTACAATCCCTGTTTGGAAACCACTGTTTTAAAGCAAATATTTCAAAATTACAAGAACTTTGATAAGAGATGTAAATACAGAGATAACTGCTATTACCAATGCTCCAGCTATAATAAAATTAAAACACTTAAGATCAGAACACCACAAATTTATCTAGGCTTAACTCTGACAGATCTTAAATTTGACAGCTGCTACATGCTAACTCTAGACATGAATTTGAAAAACATCTGTTTAATCATTCTTTAGATGTTAAGTAGCTGATATTTAAAATGTGTTTGCTGAGACCTAGACAGAAACATAATTTGTTGGCTACAGTCTCTGTACAGTGTCACGCCTCCTGTACTTTTGCCCATTACAGGCCCTGAATATCTCCACTGAAGAGCTCAGAGCTGGAACCTCATGTGATGGTCAAATCCCTGGTTAAAGAGTTTGCCACAGAACTGCCGGCAGATTTATGAAAGTGAGTCTAAGTCTTCAATTACTTTTAAACATGGGCAAGTTCTCAGCTAGTTTTAAATAACAGTGTTCTACCCACATCAAGAGGCTAAGACAAATTATTCCTTCCGAGAGTCTAAGCTACTACATACAACATTTTTTGACTACAAACTTGTGATTTAAGCCGCCCACGCTTTGTTTTCCTATCTATAAAACACATATGTTATTGGAACTTATTTCCTTTTTTGTTGTTGTTGTTTCATAAATAGCAAGTGGAAAAACATCAGAGGTAAAAGCTTTCTACATGTTATCAGACATCTGTACAGTGACAAACAATGGAATCTTGATCTTGGCTGGGCCGATACCCATTACTGTGGTACAGACAAGAATGACAGCTTTACTTCACAGTAGACATACAGCTACAAAATACTTCATACTACAGGATTTCCTCTATGAATGAGTACGAGCATTCCGTGGAGTCACAAGAACTTAAATAAGACATGAAAAAAAAAAATTCTTCACAAAGAGTGGCCAAACATCGGAACAGATTGCCTGAAGACACTGTGAAACCTCCACTCTTAGATATTTTCCAAACTTGATTTTTGAGGCCTTGACAACCCTGTTTCAAGCAGGAGGTTGACCTAGATGACTTCCCCAGTTTTCTCCTACCTAAACTTTTCCACGATTCAATTGAAAATACTCAGAAACTTAGGAAAAGACCATTTCGGTAGGATTTTATGAACAGTAAAGTGCTGGACTTGATCTAACAGAAATTGCAGAAAATGTCCTCCATTCTTTTCTCACACGAATTATCCTTTTACAGACTCTGTAAATGCGTACATTTTTTTCAGGATCTTTAATATTTTTTCTGTAAGTAATTCTTCCCATTGTATGTTCTGTTATGCCACAAGTTTAGCTTTTGACTGAATTCTAATAGGAAACAATACATCTCTTCAGCACATCCCTCTAATCTCTTATTTTCTTCTTTTGCATCATTTCAACACAAAGTCCCAGAAACAGTGTTCATTTATGCAGAAGGTATTACTCCCCTTATTAAAGGCTTTCGGAAGCTAGAGATAGTAATACCTACAGAATTTTCTCCACTGCTTTTCCATGTATGCTGCTCTCCAGTTGCTTATTCTTAGGAGCTTTGTCTGATTGGTTTCAAAATATCCCCGTTACCAGGACTTTCACTGGAAAGATCATTCCACCATTTAATACAAGAATTATTTCCCCCACCCCCAGCTCAATCGACAAATTTTTCATGACATACCTTCATTGGCCTCTTCAGCGCTTCCTGAATATCCACACGCTTCCGCATAATGGTCTGGTCCAGCTTGCGTTCGAAGGCCAACAGATCCATGTAGGCCTGGGACTCGGGAACCAGCTCCCGGATCTGAGAAGGAAGCAAGGAATATCCAAGCACTGGAAGCAAGAATCTGCTGTGTTCTGGAGCAGTAATACTGACACCGCCCCAGCCCTCAGGGGAAGGTATCCCTAAGACAGCAGTTCCCAACTAAGCGAGGCAGGTCTCAGTGGCATGGTACGGCGTGCGACTGAAAAGCTGGAGCAGAGGACTAAAGCTCATGAACTCTGCAAGACCCCAGCTGGATCCACAGGGCCTGAATCACAGCTGCTCTTTTTGAGTGAGGCTCAGCTACAAGCAGCCTGGGAGCCACAGCTCTCAGCAATGCAAAGCACAGTGAATTCGTCCTGTTTAAACTAAAAAAGTGCTGGGTCTCGCTAGACAAAAAATAACAGGTGTGTGTTCATGTTGATTTTTTTAAAAAATCAAACACGTTACCCATACTAAGTATAAACTGCCATTTTGGAAGTCAACCCTCACCAACACATCTTCTTGCCAAGGTGAACCTGACCTTAGCATCAAAGCTTTCAACAGGACCAGGTACAAAGTGTCAACTTAGGATCCTGCCAACTTTCATTGGTATTTTAAATACATTAGCTAAACTATTAGTTTTGTTAACAAACTCCCTTTTTATTTTCCCTTTTCCAGGGAAATTAGCAGAGGTGGTGATGTGAAGTAGGTTAGGCAGAAGAACTAATGAGCTGAGCTTGGAAATGGGCAGGTATATCCTTACATGGATAAAGTAGGTTCTTAATTGGGAAAGCTCATGCAGGCAAACTATGAAAGAAAGGAACTGTAAGTAGTTCTAAACCTACTGGACTGCCTTGTCTATTTCTATGATACTCACTCAAGCTTTCACCTATATAACTACAATATTTAGCTGTGAGAATACTTCTGTTCTATAGGAATTAAAACCTAGTTGATATTCTCGTTTTGCTTTAGAATCAGAAGTCTACAGTTTTAATTTGGTGCAAGACCAAGCATTTATGCGAGAGACACTAGGCACACACCTGTTCACTGCATTCCACAAGGGCATAGGAACTATAGCGTGAGGTCATCCCAGCAGCTGCTACACACACAACCCTAGTACTGTGTCTCTGACGGCATTTGAGTTATTGCCCTTTTGCACCTACAACCGCCTGAGGCACAGAATTCCAGAACTTCCAGTGTGCGAAGTACCACTTCCTTGTGCTCATTTTGAGCCTGTCCTCTGTGTCATTTGATGCCATCTTTTTGCACAGCTGGAGCAGCAGTGGGCACACATTTCTCCATACTGCTCATGCAATTTACAGGCTTTTGTGTCATCCCTTCCTTAATATTTGTCTTTTCCAGCACTGAGAGGAACAATTCTTCCCTTTTGTACTTAGACAGATCAAGACTATCAGATAAAAGTCTCTTTCAGCGGTATTTGTTTGTTGTTTGATTTGAGACGGTAGAACACCTGCTCTATTTGCAGCAGGGCTGACACTTTGGAGAAGCAGAAACCATGGAGCCAAAAACTCTGTTCAGCTTTAGCTGTTCCACTGCATTTTTAATCACTTGTATTCTTTCACACAGTTTTACTATCAGCAGAATAATAGAAGACCACGAGCATTTTTAAGAGCGAAGCACAAAGAGCAAGCACTGCCCTGGAAACATCAAGGAGCAGCCAGAAGGCTTGCAGAAGAAAGACAGCTAGGCAATACTTCCTCCCCGCAGCAAATGCACATCTTTGGACCCAACAAAATACCCCAATGCTTTTATCCTGTACCACAAAGAAGAAAAGATTCCTCCGTTCCTTACACACAGGGAAAATTAACCACACTGTACTGCAGTCAATTAAAAATTTGGGGGTCAGAACATAGATTCAGTCCTTTAACTCCCAGTACCAGCAGTCAGTACATGAGCTCCTAGGCACATGGCGAAGCAGGGAGCTGGCCTACAAAGCCATCAAGATAAAGCATATACTGCAGGTATGAGGCAATCTGTCTAGCTGGTTTGCAGGGTACTGCGTCCAGGACCTAATGAAAGTTCTAGTAAGTTTGTAGGAACAGCAGTAATTTTCCAAAAAAAAAAATTTCTATTTCCTAATTTTACATCTCTTACCACAGGAAAGTCAAAGAATATTTCCCATTCCATTCCTATAGCCAAACCAGACGTTAAATGTTATAAGATGTTAAAAAAGCATAAACACTTCAAAATCCACCACCAAAGATAGTAATACTGCATATAATTCCTCGAACGCCAGATGGCTGTAGGTTGGCAGAATATTTGGGAGAAGAATTGTTTTCTTCCCCAGGAATACATTATGGTTGCTGTGAAGACAGGATGCTGGATCAAAGGGCCACTCAGGCCACTTCTGGCTGCTCTAACAGGGTTTTGTTTTCTCACTCTACTATTGGAATGACCTTTTGAAAGCATGATAATGTTCCCGTTCATAGTCTTACCCAATGCCCCTCAAGAATGAGAGGAAAATTAAAGAGGAGTCCCAGCAGTATCACATCCCAGTGAAGATTTTTCGTTGTTTCTGGTACATCTTAGCTCAGAAAGATAAAGGTACTTCTACACTCCAAGGTACTCTTACACTCCAGCCGATAGTACCCAACTCATTTTTCAGTTTTCTTCATAGGAAACTGACCCCAGTTATCTTGGTATTCATGGATGAAGATCTGTGCAGTTTGCCTAATGCCTTCTTGCATAGTTTGTCCTAACGGAAAAGTTCATAGCTCCATGTAAGTATCCTCTCTTCTTCTACATAAGTTCTAACTATAAATGTGTAAAGAGTATTTCAAGACCCAAATTCTCCTTTCTGGCCTTTATCTATTTCAAGAAACTACAAAAAGCACCTAGCAGCAGCATCTCATCATCTCAGGTTTTAAAGCATATTGTAAGTTAAAACTTATTTTAGAATTATATGGATAACTCAAAAAGATTATTATTAATATTACTAAGACAGTGTCTTTCTAAAGGATAGTGTCTTTCTTTCTGGGGTTCTTTTATTTTTTCCTATTGTGGAAATTCCAATGTTTCCAAATTCTAAAAATTAGTAAGAACAAATTATTATCAAATGATGCACTTTTATCCTTGATTTCCAGGTTGGTTTTTTTTTTTTTATCGATGGTGACAAAAAAATGGAAAAATTTTAAGACGGGGGGCAATGTGTGGGGAAGAGCATGATGGGAGGGGCTCTCACAATTTCCTGACACAGGTGACTGACAAGCCAACAAGGGGAGGTGCTCTGCTGGGTCTGTTACAAGGGAGGAAGAACTGGCTGGGGATGTGAAGGACAAGGGCAGCCCCACCTGCAGCGACCATGAGATGGCAGAGCTTATGCTCCTGGGAGAAGCAAGCAAGACCTGGACTTCAAGAGAGCCTTTTTTTTTTTTTTTTTTGGTGTTTATTTAGCGATTCATTAATCTTATCCATAAATTTGACCATCAAATTTCACACATTATGCATGACACTTAAAAAAAACCCTACACTATACTGGGCCAAGAACTGATCTTTCTGGTCCCATGAGAAATTACCCACTCACTGATGTGTCTCAAACATCGACAGCAAGGAACGCTTTAATTTAAAGTAGCCAATAAGCTTACCTACACTGTAAGATTTTTACTTGAGATGTCACTGATAACAGATCAAATGACTTGAAGAAATCCAATAGAATCCACACAATTTGTGTCATCAAAAAATCCTGTGATCTCAGAAAAAAGATGGGCTCCTTGAACAAGGTTTAATTTTTACAAAGCTGCACGTGGCTTTGTGAAGCATCAAAGTGCCTAGATGTCTTCACTCAGGTAAAGGCACAAGTATCCCATCAAATAATGTAAAACTTAACAGAGAGATCAAGAGAAGCCCAGGCAGGGAACAAAAAGATCCTTCCTCATCTAGAGATTAGGAAAAGCTTCCAGAGAGTAAAGATATTCCCCAGCTCTGAATTTATATTTTGCTGTCTGCCTGTCACCAAGAAAAGGAAGGGCTCAGAGAACGCTAACTGGACTTAGATGGTGGCTGTCAAGCAGAGAGAAGAACATAAGAAAACAACAGCAGCACATTCTCCTCTCCTTCTCTGCATCTGCAGCAGGGGTAGCCTGACCCCGCAAATCCTTAGTGCAGAGGAGGAATCCCACGTCTTCAATGCCAAACCCTCCAAAAAAATCATGTTCTAATTAAAAAACTTCTTCCCCACTCTTTTTACTTAGACATCCCACTAATTCCTGGTCCTATCCCAACTCCATCATAACCATCATCTTCCTAATAATGCAACTGTGTTGGGAAATGGTGCATTTGTAAATTTATTTAGAATATTATCTTTTTTCCAACCCCTCTGGTTATCTCATTATCAAATAAATATTAGCAAAGCAAAAAGAGTTTCATGAGAGAAAATATTTGACCGCTTACAGTCACAGAGCTATGGGAAGAAAACCAAAGAGTTAAGTCACATTTTGATTTAAAGCAGGGAGGAAACATGGAACGAGGACAGATAAACTTATTAACATGCAGCTAAAAGATACAAGCTTTAGAGAAAAAAAAGACCTAGAGAGATTTATACCAATTTCCCTACAATGTTTTAAGCGGAATGTCATGATCCTTTTCCAGTTATGAAATACAGTGTCACGGGCATTTAATTTTAGACTAAACTCTCTCAAATACACCAAAGGAACAACTCTGCTTTGGTCTCCAAGGCTATAGCGAAAGATACACACAATGTCAAAACTGATCTAATGCGTCCATTCCCGGCTAACTACTGTTGTAGCTGGAAGACTACTAAAAAGCATCACATGAATTCCAAATTTATTCTTCTGAATATCAAGAGATCTAGTTGTATCACTTCTGCAAGAAACTATATCCCATCCCTTCCTTCAAGATGTCAGAAATAATGGAAATAACAAAGAAAAACGGGTATTTTAGACTTTCAAGTGAACCTTAGGGATACAATCCTTCACAAGAACACTTGGAGGAATTCACAGTGACACGCAGATAAAAAGCAAATACTGGCCACGTGTTGCCCAAGAAAGCTGAAGAAAAGCCATAAGACAAAGATTCAGTTCTCATCAAGGCTAAGTAATACATGAAATCTTACATCTTCCAACAACTCTGACCTGGCATTTTTATTAAAATGATCCAGAAGAGGATAAAAGAGACAGAAATGCATTAAAAACTGAAATTTTTTTTTAGTTAATCATGACCTGAAAACAGTTCGCTTCAGAAGAGGCTTTTTCTGAGTTTGCTGACTGAGCTGCATGGTAGTAGATGAGTTGCAGTACTGGACAAACACAATGGAAGGCAAAATAATGCAATTTATCTGTGCTGGTGGGTACCAATCAGACGATGGCTGCTGCTGAAAGTGACCACAACTCACTGTGGGCAAGTTAATGAAGTCATCCGCGTGAGAAGCAACAAACAAAGATGCAAGGTATAAAGAAGAAGAATGGTTCTTGGCCTTTCATAATTTAATCTAAATGTAAAGAACAGAATCTACAAGTGACATAAGATGAGAATATTAGAAATAAGGAGGAGGACAGGGATATGGATCCATACCATGGTGAACTGGGAGAAAGAGAACAATACAAATTACTAAAGGTGTTTGTACAATCAAAAAACCTAGAAGCAAAGAACATAGGACATCACTGCAGCATGAAGACTCTCACGGCTTCCCAGGGAAATCTTAAAAGGAGTTAAGAAATGGCAGCGGAGGAAACAGCAGCCCAGAACACCACTGCAGCCTAACAGGCCAGTGCAGTTCTTCAGTACACGAGTGGGAAAACGTGGAGCAAGACTAAGGATTTTACAATCACTGCCATGCTTGGCAGAATCATAACAACTAAAAAACCAACAGTGACAAATAAAGAAATCTACTGACAAACCCCCAAAATTTCTGAGAAAAGACACTGAGTTGATTAGCAGACAGGAAAGCATCCTCTACAATAGGAAGTTCTAGAAAGCCAATTAATTTAGCTTTGCTTATGAGTATGTAACTATCTACACAAAAAGAAAATTAAAAAAGTTTCTCTGCCTATCAAAATGACAACACAATGAACTTGAAATTGTTTTAAGTTCAGATTAGAAATAAGGTGAAAATTCTCAGAGTGTAGCCAAGCACTGAAAAAAATCTGGTAATGACTGCAGGGAAAAATTGTTCACTGAAAGCGTTGTCAGGCATTGGAACAGGCTGCTCAGGGAGGTGGTTGAGTCACCATCCCTAGACGTATTTAAAAGCCATATAGATCTGGTGCTTGGGGATATGGCTTAGTGGTGGACCTAGGGTAGAGTAGGGTTAATGGTTGGACTTGATGATCTTAAAGGTCTTCTCCAACCTAGAGGATTCTATGAATATTTCTTCACTAATGATTTGTTATACCTATGCTCTTTCTTACAAGCAAATCCACAGGCCTGTCTTGTAGCTGTTAAATAAAACCAAAACAAAGTAGCAGTAAGTTCTCATGATAGGGTCAGACTTCAGATTGTCTAGCTCTGTGACACTAAAAATGAGAGACTACTTTTTTTCTTCTCCCATAAGATCAAATATGTGCTCACTCTTTTCAAAGTCTTCCATAAGAAGGCTTCTCACAATCTACTAAAATTAAACAGACCTCTCGAAACAACTCCAAGGAGTTGTTTTACAAAGGCCTGTAGTGGTAGGATGAGGGGCAATGGTTTTAAACTAGAGAAGAGTAGATTTAGATTGGATGTTAGAAACAAGTTCTTTACCATGAACGTGGTGGAACACTGGAACAGGTTTCCCAGAGAGGTAGTTGAGGCCCCATCCTTAGAGATATTCAAGGTGAGACTCAACAAGGCTCTGAGTAGCCTGGTCTAGTTGAGGATGTCCCTACTTGCTGCAGGGGAGATGGGACTAGACGACCTTTAGAGGTCCCTTCCGGCTCAAACCATTCTATGATTTTATGATATACAAGTATGCAGACCATAAAGAACAGACAGAACACTTGATAGGAAAAAATCTGGGAAGTGCATTTTTGGCACAGACAGTTTTCTAAAGGGGGATGTTTGGATTTTCTTCCTGAGGTGAACTGTAGACACCAGCAAACCCATGACATACATCTCTGTCAGCCTCGATGACCTAGGACACGACCATATGCTTATCTTCTCTGCTGACAGAGTATAGCCCATTCTGCCATAAACTGAACACTGGAGGGTATTTGTCTACATTTAGCCTGAATCCAGGGTTAAACTACACAGTTGTTCTATCACTCAATGACCCCTCCCCAGCCAAGAAGGGAGATCAGGAAACTGAGAGGAGACTCGCTGACTGAGATGAAAATGGATTCATTGAAACAGCAAAACTAGCACCAATGCCAGTATAAAGTAAACAAAGTTATACTCAGTCCAGCGAATGTAGGGCAGTCACAATAAATGGGAAGACATTCTCAGGAGCAGGAAGAGGAGCAGAGTCTGGAGAAGCTCCAGCAGGAGGCCCACTCATCCTCAGCAAACTCCCCCCTTTATACTAAGCATAACATTTCTGGTCCGAGATACACCTGTAGCCAAACTTGGGGCAGCCGTCCTGGCTGATTCCAAACTGCTCACAACCTGCAGACCATGGCTGGCTGGCAATTCTATCCCAGAGAAACCAGTACAATAGCAAATTCTGAAAAAAAAGCCGAGCGCTGTCAAGGGGAGCCCTGACAGGAGTACTAGTGGCTACAGAACAGTCTACAGCTCAGCCCTCCTCGATGGCCCACAAGCCTTCAGTGTTGAGGCAGTCAGCACTTCTTTGCTAGATGTGGCATATCAGAAGTATCTACCACAGTTCTTTCCAACAGAAGACAAAGACCAAAGTCACTCACTTCCTCAGAACAATCCATTTTAACTCCCGGGGTTATGTTGCTGCACCGTTGTCAAACAGACAAAAGATTCACTGAATATCTGGCAAAACCATGATTTGGGTAGACAACTGTTTAAGCCTTAGTAATCCCAAAATAATTTGGATCAGAAGGACCTTTGGAAGTCATGTAGACCAATTGCTGCACAAAACAGTTTCAAATTGCATCATGTTGCTCACGACCTTGTCCAGTCAGACTCTGGATATCTCCAGCCAAGGAGGGACATCCCTCAGCATGTTTTGGCAGCCTGTTCCAATGTTGTCATACCATCACTGTTGTTTGGGTTGGTTTTTTTAAAAAAAAAAAAAAAAAAGTTCCCTGTACTGAGTCATTTGCCCACATTGCAATGAGTTTACGTGCCTCTCATCCTATCGTTGTGCACCTCCAAGAGGAGGCTAGCGATCTTTTCTTCACCATGCCATATGGCAGTTGCACTCACCAACAGGACCTCCCTTTCCCCTTCTCTTCTCAAGGCTGGACAAACACAGCTCTTGCAGAATCTCTTGGTAGGCACATGCTCCAGCCCCAAGACATCCTGGTGATCCTCTGAAAGCCCCACTCCAGAATGGCATGTCTTTGTGGCCCTGTGCCCAGAAGCCCAGAGGCAGTTTCACAAGATATTGATCACCTGCGTCAGGAAACTGTCATCAACCCAACCCAGAAACCTCCTGTTGTACTTGTGCCCAGGGCTCCTGCCCACAATGCAGATGTCACAGTGGTTAAGTTCCCCCACGAGGGCCTGCAACCATAGGACTTCCTCCAGAAGTCTAAGAAAGGCTTTGTCTCCTTGATCAGGGAGATTGTCTGTAGCAGACAGCCACCATGCTGTCATCTGCATAACTTAATTTTAGTTTAAACTAAAGTTAAGTTTTTGGTTTTGTTTTCTAAAAAAACAAAACAAAACACAACAAAACAAAAAAAAACAAAAAAAAAACAACAAAAAAAAACAAAAAAAAAA
>JANIJG010012926.1:0-28519 GCA_024611175.1 Megaceryle torquata | reverse complement strand
AAACAAAAAAAAACAAAACAAAAAAAACCAAAAAAAACAAAAAAAAAAAAAAAACACAAAAAAAAAAACCCAACAAAAAACAACCCCACCACACACACAACCAAACAAAAAACAAACACAACACCATCACAAAACAACAAACCAGATACAGAACAGTGTGTCCTTCATATTGATGTTTCTTTCCAGGCAAAAGGCTGGCTATCTTTAAAGGTCCAGAAAACAATAATAAATAGAATTTATCCATTTCAAGTAGGAAATAACAATCAGACAGAGCTGCATTCTTTACTACCTGAGCAGCTCAAACAGAACAGTTTTTGCTTTAAAAATAAAAATAATCATCAAACACTAATAAATAGAGATTTGGCAACTTCCTTGGAATTAGGCTAGCCTGTAATTTCCACCTTTGAGAGAGGTAACAAAAGCCAAGGCTGACAAGCTCAATTAGATCCTAAGCCAACAGTTTTACTACTTGCAGCAGATGCACACAACCCAGACATTTCAAAAATGGTGTTCAGAAGGCAGCATTTTTAATGACTTGTAACACTGAAAACTGACTTATCAGCAATGGGACAGTTTCCCTGTTAAGAAGCTTTAGTCTACAGCTTATTGACAAACGTGTGTCTACTGCTGAGGCTTCTACGGTGGTCAAAGAAGGATACCTAAAGGGCTCACGCTCCTTCGGAATCATAACTCTGTGTCACCTTGCAAGTCGTGATCCCCAAGAGGTGGTGTTTCAGGGAGGATTTCTGACTGGCTACCGCAGAGCTGATAACACAGTCCCATAACATGGCAAAAAGCAATTACAGGCTGTACCATTCTGAATTTCATGGCCACATGCAGGTAATATTAAAAAATGCAAAGACCCTGCAACACTACAAACAAGTCTTCCCCCAGCCACTCATGGTATTAAGGTACGAGCACAGACTTAACGTGGGCAGATAGAATCAAGACATCAGCGCCTAAGCCCTGTGCTGTTTATATGCAAACATTTGGTTACATAAAATAAGGCTATAGGTTACATCTATGAATTAGGATTATAAGGAGTCCTTATGAGTTCCTTTCAAAGTTGTAGTGTTCTAGTAAAAGCAATTCAGTAGCTGCTTTACATTCAGCTGCTGGGCAGGATCTATGACCCAGACAGACCTCTGAAGCATACAGTCCAAAGAAACAACTGGGGAGGTGACCACAAAGTCATTCAACATGGTAAAGCATCAACTCCACAGCAGGGAGTCAGATGACATATGAAAGTAACATTTCTGGAGGCTTCTGCTAGGGATGGTCTATAGAGTAGCAGCTGATCGCAGGTACCAGCTCAAAGGGACATTGGAAGGCCACTAGTCCCATTTCCTGCTCAAAGTAGGGCTAACAATGAGGCTATGTTGGGGTTTGAAAAAATTCCAAGCATGGAGACCCCACAACATCTCTGGCTTCCAATGCTTGACTGTCCTGTTGTGAAAAAGTTTCTCCTTATACAGAGCCAGCTTTTCTCCTGTTTCAACTTATGCTCACTGGTTTTCATTCTCCTGCCACTGGAAAGCCTGGTTCTATCTTCTTGACCATCCTCTCTTAGGTGCTGGAAGGCTGCTGCTCAGAGCCACCCTTCTCCAGGCTGAACAAGGCCAGTTCTCTCAGTCTCTCCTCATGTGCTCTCCAGTTCTCTGACCCACTGGACTGACAATCAGGCTGCCACTGATTACCACAGCCCTAACCATTTCTTTCTTTCTCACAAGTGAATAGCTTCCAGGTGGTTTTCATCTCTGTGTCGCTCAGATGGAGAAAGAGGTTGACAACAGCCATGCAGTGACCAAACAACAGGAGAGGTATTATGGTATGAGATCCGTGCAGAGAATCCCATAGGAGCTTACACAAATATTCAGTCAAGGAGAATGAAGTAGAAAGAGGAGAGGACAGCTGTACAAAAACGTATCAGCACAGCAAGACCAAAAGTCCTCACAGCAATTTGGGGCCCATCGAGAAGAATGCTAGCCAATACTGAGACAAGCATGCCACTGAAGGAGAAGCAGCTTGCTGTTTCAAAGTTGCATTCCACTCAGCACATTAAATGAGGCAAAGCAGAGAGCTAAGGAGTCAGAATGATTTTCAGCAGAGGTTCTTGCATCAGAATGGGTAGGCACAGAAGTTGAATAAAGAGAACAGCGAATCACAGTCCCTAGGAAAAAAAAGTAATGACTGAGACCTAAGAGAAAATAGACAATGACCAGAAGTAATAAGGAGACAAGGCCTGGAGAAAGAAGAGGCACAATCTGATGTGCAGTCATGTTTCTCTACAGAAAGTTTGCGGCCTGAGGTCGAAATTGAGGCACAACTGTTAGACTTGGGTGGCAAAGGCCACGTCAGCTCCAGAGATCTAGGTCCCCAGCTACGAATGAAGATGCCTATGAATTTTTCCAAAATCGAATGAGGGTTTCGGTGACTTGAGAACAAGGGAAGGATCCAGAGGTAAGGAAAATGAGGTGTGATATAGCCTGCTGCACAGAACTGGAGTTAATGTTGAATACGCTACAAAAAAAAGTCTTAAACCTTGTTATGTTACCATATGTCAGCCTGGGCTTAACCACATTTTTCTTTTCATTAAAATTGCATTTTAGACCAAAGATGGGCAGCAGATCCAATTCACTTGCATTTAAGTAAAGAATTTGACATACAATCTGTCACGGTATAACCTCTGCCGGCAGCTAAACACCACGCAGCCGCTCACCCGCTGCTTCCCTCGCACCCCTTCCTGTGGGATGGGAAGGGGAATCGGAAGGAAGGAGGTTAAAAAAAAAAAAGTGAGAGTCCATGGGTTGAGATAAGGACAGTTTAATAAAACAGCACAAAGAGAGAACAAAACAACAGCACTAACAATAATACTAATTAAATGACAGACAAAGCAAGTGACAAAGCTCACTGCAGGGAGGTTGGACTAGATGACCTTTGGAGGTCCCTTCCAACCCAGGGCATTCAATGATAGAAGCAGGGAAGGCTCTACCTGTGTCCAAGATGCCACTTTCCGTGCTCCGGCCACAATGAATCTACACACTGCAGCAACTTGGAAACAGGCACCCCTGCCCCGGGCCATCCCTCCCCTTATGCAGGGGCATGACATCAGTATGGTATCGAATATCCCATTGGCTGGTTCAGCTGTTTATCCTGGCTGTGGGCCCTCCCAACTGCTTAGGCCAGCAGCTGCTGGTGATAATGAACCCAAACTGAGCCCAGGACACAATCATAAAGGCAATCACTAGTTGAGGCTGAAAAATGGAGATTAGAACAAGAACAGTATGTGGTAAAAAAATAGGACAGAAGAAAAGTATTAAGCAGGAAATACCTCGTGGACCATTTCTGAAACTGATTTTACTTAGATATCTTCATTAATAGCTCCAACAGAAAAAGGAGAAGTATGATAACAAAACTTCACAATGACAAATTTTGGTGGGTCTGTCAATACAAGGCAGAGGATAGCACAGAGAATGTAAAGAAGCTGAGAACAGTATAATAGAAATGGGATGAACTGTAGCATTACAAAACACAGGATCACATCCCTCAGCGTCTACACCAATAATTCCTGCTCTAATATGGGAATTCATCAGTTGCAAACAATAGAAATTTTAAATACTTCTGAGTATTGGTCCAACACAAAATGACCATATGCTCTATTAATGTGTCAAGGCCATAAACAATCCAGTGTGATCCCACTCTGCATCACGAGCTATTTCCAGAAAAGATAAAAATGCATGAGTGACATTCAAGCACTGGTGATACTGGTAATCTGTAATACTATGTATAGTCCTGGTCCCCTGAGAGGTAGATTCAAAGAGGTTTGGAAGAGGTGAATTTAACCCGGAATTGATATAACGAAGGACAGTGAGGACTAGAATTGTGGGGAGCCCCTCTTACTTGGCAAACTAAAAGCTCTTGCTTTGCTGTGCTTAGCAAAAGAGGGGAAAAAAAGTTGCCAGATCTGAAGTATCTCAGAAGTAAGGAACCTAACTAGTCCTGAGGCAGCAATTGCGTCATGGCTTCCATGAAAGCGGGAAGCAGATGGGGTGTGCCAGGAGGTCCCACGCAGGGCCATAATTCAATCTTCCTACATGTAATAGTTTGCTAGGTTAAATTTTCTCATATGATTCTATCTGTGCAAAATTAAGTCCTTCTCAAATAGCTGAACCGTAGCAGCAGAGCAACCCTACCCAGCTAGCAATATGCTCCAACACTGTAGCACAGGTTTGGTCTGAGAACCTGGAAGTCCAACAGCAGGTTATCTGTACCAACCGCCTGACTCGCCATCACAGCAAGTAACATAGAGAACCCACCTTCTTTTCCACTATTACACCAGACTGTTTTCAAGAGTAAAATGCATTTAATATTTTCCCCTCTTCCCTTCACAGTTCCCAGAAAAGACAAGCAAGAGTCTGCAAAAACTCTGTGGGTAGCAGATGCTGATCAGCTGGAAAATAATCCAGAAGTAGCTTCGGAAAGTTCCCGGGTTTCACACGCGTTCCACAGCCACCAGTGCAAATCTTCCACTTGACAGGACACAGATGAATGCAGCATTTCCCCATCCCATGAATGGTGAGCATCAGGAGGTTCTGTTACCCTGACCACAGCCTAATGGCACACCTTATTCCAGACACAACATCCTATCATCAATACCAGCACTCCAGCTGCTCCGATAAAAACTCCATGGCAGACAGAACTCTTGCACTTTCTATTGCCTTATCACCCCAATAGTTAAAATTATTGGCTGACAGCAACAAAGATATTGAAAGGCAGGGAGACTTGGTGACAGCATGGTTCTGAAAGGTGCTAGTGTCCATGCAGGCTTTTGAAGTCCTTGAATAAGGCTCTACCTATTAAACAATTATTGTGGGTTTGACAAACAGAGGCACAAGTCTTCTGTTGCCAAAAAAGTTTGGTTACCTCTGTTCTGAGACCTTGAGACCTTTTTATCTTACAAAGGCAATAGATTTAAAAAAAAAAAAAAAAAAAAAAAAAAAAAAAAAAAAAAAGCCTTGAAATGGACATATATTTCAAGTGATAGCCTCACCATACAGGTGTGAGACAGACAGAACTGACATAACAAGAAACGTAGCTTTCATTCTAAGAAAGTACAGTCTCCAAGCAGAGCAGGAATGGGGCTTCAACACAAGCACCAAGAAGGCTGCAAGTAGTTCAGAGGTCTGGATTTAAGGGTAACTTAGTCCATTCAAGAGAGCAGCATGAGAACGAAAGGCTAACCTACGAGAGGCTAACCTACGAGAGGCTGTTCTTTTGGAGGGTGGCAGGAATTACAAGAAAAGAAGTGGTAATACGACATCAGAAGTACCAAAGTGGGCTCAGCTCCTCAAGTGGCTGGCACTAAGTACCTGCGGAATGTCACAGAAGAGAAGCTGGAGGCTGCCGCCAAGTTCAGGTCTGCACTAGCAGTGGAGAAGCAGACTTGAAAAGGATGTGGAGATCTACACACCTGTCAAAGGGGTTCCGAGCACCAGAAGCCAGAGGAACTGGGACTAGGATGTGATGAGGGAGTGTGTTTTGAAGACTAAGAAAGCTTGCCTTTTGGGACCACGTAGGTTTTGCAGGAACTGTACAGAAAAGGACACGGGAAAGGAAAAGTCTGGGAATAATGAAAGTGAAGGGGAGCAGAAAGAAATCCCCACGTTTAAAAAAGGAGTAGAAGATTTACGCACTGAGGATCAATCAGAGGCAGACATTAAAGGCTAGACATATCCCCAGGGCTAAGAGAATTAAGGACTCTCCGGACAACATAGGCCCCTTGAACTCTGTTGTTTACACGGGTTCACTTTAGTCCTACTAGGACACAGCCACAAAAATTAGAACCTGGCAGCTCTACTAGGCCAGAGAGACCTCAGAAAGAACCCATCTACTAGAGGAACAGTTGTGATCTGAACCAGCTTTTGGGCAGCCTCAAAAATTGATTTAAAACACCGTTAAGACCCAGAGGGCCGCAGCGCCAAGTCGTGTACTTGGCGGCCCAGCACCACTGTCCCTCCAGCAAGTGGCAGTGGTGGCTCGGCTAACCCAGCGCGCGAGGCAACGCAGGCCGGCTGCCCTCCACGCTCCCAGCCCCCAGCCCCAGCCCCAGCCCTGCTCTCCAGACTTTCACCCACTGCCTACTTACTTTTTAATTAGATTTTTAAACAAAAAGTGAAAGTATTTTCTAAATTCCCTCTAATTACACTAAGATGCTGAACTGATTGTGAAGGGAATAGGAAATGAAAGCGACTCACCCTCTGAGGGAGAATTTTGTCAGCCATCTTCCTCCTCTTGGCACTGTACATTTTTTAAAGAAAAAAACACGTTACCATGGTGACAGATCTAGGAGTAACGAGGCCACCTGCTAAATTATCCTGACATCTCCACATGCTGGTGCACAGCTGTGCATGCATCAGCAAAAGGGTCCCCCCCATGCCCAGGACCTAGGACCCCTTCTCTCAGCAGCCTGGGGAGGTAGTTAGCTAAGAACAAATCAGGGCTGTCTGTTATGCATCTTGGAAAGAAGTGTGCAAGTTCTTTGATCACAGCATCTTCTGTGGTGCAGGGCGGCAGTGTATGCAAGTGCATGTGCACATGCTGTCTATAGAGACAAAAAAAGGAGGTAGGAGGACAGTGCGCACGTGTGGATGCGAGCATAGATATTCCTATGTGTGCGCACACGTAAGGGGCTGAGTGCCTGTAAACAGAGGGTGAACTTGTTCAAACAGCTGACGTGCATTCATTCATTCATGCCCAAAATTAAGTGCTGATGAAAACACACACAGATATGTGCATTTCATATGATGTATGAAAACACACACACATAGGCACACCCTTCCCTGCATACGTACACACTTGTTTTATTGTCGCGTATTTGCATGAGCAATATACAAAGGTAAGTGGGCTTATGTTTCCGTATTTGTTCGTCTTTATGAACGCAGATGTGGAAGATATACGTGTGCCTGCAGCATATATACTTAATGTGTCCCTAGCCATACATAAGCACATTTTATCTACCTATGCTTTTAAAACCACGTTTGTGTTCATGTGTGTACGCGCAAACGCGAATGGGCCAAAGAAATGTTACTCTCAGGAAGTGCGACAAATAGATCGTCTCTTGAATTCTTCAGACTCCGAGAACTGTTTGTGCCCACCAAACCTATCACCCAGCTTCCTCTAACGGGGCCAAGAGGGAATTCAGGCCTTATCCTTCACCTCTCTCATTCGTGAGGCCTTCATCTTAAGCAGGAGACAAATCCCTCCATCTGCGACAAAGAGGAGAAAGTGAACCACCTGCTGCCACTCTGCCATGTCACAAGGATGTCCCTCCTTACTGTTTCCATATGGGAAGTCTGCCAGCAGCCACGTCTATGTAAAAGCTGTCTCCACACACAGCGACGTGGCATAATCCCTTCCTACATTTGCTAGTAATAAGCCTGGCCTGAAACAACAGATTCTTACATTCTTCCCCATCCTCACATAAGCCAAGGTTGAGGAACGCTTTGTGCCTTGAGGTGCAAACTACATCCTTCCTTGGGGGCAGAAAATTCATCCACACAGTCACATCCAACTTGGTAGGTGAACAGTGTCCCTTTTTAAAAGCATAGGAATGATGGGACTGGAATGTTACATGGTGTGAACATCCAACACAAAATCAAATCTGCACTGAAACACTTCCCAGAATCTGGAAGTAATGCCTGAGCTAGCCCCATCTTCCCAAAGGGAAATGGGATATGCGTGCAACTGTGACAACCCCAAAGGCTTGCAATTAAAAAGTAACAAACAAAACAAAACCCCCCAACAACTTTGGTCTCAACCAGTTCTCCAAGGGTCTGTTACAGAAATGAGACCTTCGTCTCCACCAAACGTGCCAAGAAAGGACAACTGCGCCTTCTTGGCCCGTTAGTGCCATAGAACTCAATTATTTCCAGAATGTGACTCAGAAATGTTGGCCTGAAAAAACAGAAAAATTTTGATGGGAAATGGCAGAGATGTGGAAATGAATGAGGAGAAAATGTTCAGCACATTATTTTGAGGGAAGGCATGGCAGAAGAAACAGAGAAACTTGCCTGAGTGCCTAAGGAAGCACTGGTGTGAGCTGGACTCACTCCACTATGTTACTGCTGGGTTCCAAACTAGAAGCACCGAAGTTAAGAACTGGGCACGGGGACCTGCTTTCTTCTGTGAGTTAGGACATCAACTTTGAAAAAAAGCTCCACTATAGTGACCTGTGGAATCCAGTTAGTGACTAAAGTTTACCTGAATTACCCAGTAGTGGTCACTTTTCAGGCTGTATCTACCCTGAATAACTGAAGGCGAGGGATTATTTTGTGGAGATTCCTGGAGTACCTCCTGGGAGATGCTGTGGAACGTGCATTTGGCTAGCGCTGGGCAAGGCCTCCAAGACGCACGTTCATCTCTTGTGCTAAGATGCTTCACTCACACACATCCCTTCTGTATTCAATCTTATTTGATCATAATGTATTAATACTCTCAGGATTGGTGTCCTTTCCAGATGCATCCCAGATATAAGCATTCCCAAGTCTGGCTTGCTGATCCAAGGCATGTAACCTGGACAGAGCAGGGCTCCTGAAGCACTGAGCTTAAAGAGTCATGCTTTACATACAACTAGACACAATGGCACCACCAGAACCCTGTCTGAATCTATACGTACCCCTATAATGATGACTGCACCCTGTGTATTTATCAGGAACTGGCTCACACTTGGAACTCAAAACTGACGAGGTCTAATAGGTGGCAAAAATAAATTAGCAAACTGATTTAAGAGCGAATGCATTCAGCGCTGTACAAAGGGGGCATATTGTAAAGACAAAGCTCCTTTAAAAAAATCCCTCTAATTCTATGAAATTATTTCCTATGCATATCTCTCTACTTTATAGTAGGAATGCCTGTGGCAATTGGAAGTTTTATGAGCACTCTCCTGAGTGACCATAGTACAAGTATTCATATGACCAACAAAAAAATTTTTCCACTTCGCTCCTGGATTACAAACCGCTTTGTTAGCCAGACAGAAATGAGAGAAACTATACAGGATAACAAATGATACAATAATTGTACTACACTAGAAGTTCATTAACTTTAAAGGCTAAATATAACAGCCAAACTTACAGCCCAATAAACCTGTGAGGTAAAAGCACAGTAACTGCAAAACCAGACATTAGTAAAGGTCAGTTTGCTCAAGACCATTCAAAATAAAGAGCAAAAGCTACCGATGTTTTTCCTGCTTTAAGAAACTGACAACATATAAATCTTCTATTCTGTCTCATTTGATCTTAAAGGTCTTACCTATTGCTAAAAAGATATCGCTTTTTCTTCCTCAAATTGTCCTCCCATGTTTTCTTTCCAAAACACTCACCTCCTAGTTCGGTTCTGGGTGGCTTGCTGCTGCTGTTGCACTTGCTGCTGCACCTGCTGCTGCTGGACCTGCTGTGGTGCAGTGCGTTTTCTTGTTGTTTCCATCACAGTCTGGGGCATCCCAGGTCGCACTGAGGGGCTTCCAACATATGGGGGACCTGGGGGACCCATGGGAGCCCCCTGATGGGGCATTCGAGCTCCTGATGGCATCCCAGGTCGCTAGAGAACAAGTGAAACAGAAAGAAGAGGCAGTTTGGTCCCCGTTTCTTCAGCTGCAGACATTTGTACATAATCAGACCCTAGCTCCAGCAAGTCCCCTACTTTGACCATCCCGCTAAGCACTCAGCAGCCACACAGAGCACACGAGCTCTGGACTGGTATTTCCTGGACATTGTAAGGAGGCTCTCAGTGATAAAGCAGACAAGAAACAGGGATGAAAAATACCAAGCTTGAGCAAACACTCAGTAGTCAGTAACACATTCAGGCCAGCTCACAGTAGAAAGCTCAACCTTCAGACCAAAGAAAAAGCTCCACAACAGCTAACACAGTCCAAACTGGTGGCAGTTCCTGTGCTAATCATAGCCACAAGCAAGCTCACATCTCCAGTGCTTCAGATTTTGCACTGACTAGCAGGCTGCTTTGATCAGGAGGGAGACTGAAACAACCAAAGGTGAACTGTGAGAACACTACGACAAAACATTTTCCATTTTTCCATTAAGAGCTCTCTCCTTCATCTACACCGGAGAGCAGTGTAAGTTCATAAAGAGACAAGAATCCTTTAAGAAAAGGTCATGTCTCTGATCAAGCCTCTAAAATTAAAAAAAAAAAAAAAAAAAAAAAAAAAAAGTGGTAGTTTGTCAGCAGCCCCTGTAGGCATTCTAAAGTCCTGACATTTATGTTGGCTTCAGTGTGCTCTGGAGAGACACTTTGGGCCATGAGCTTAATGATGTACAAGAGACACAGTAAACTCAATTCTAAATCCTAAAAGTTTATAGTCATCAAGAAAAAACACCCGTAAAATAATTACCACTTGTAAAATGCAATTTAAAACAGAGAGAAGAGCTTAGTTTCATTCTAAGAATTACCAAGATGTTTCTTATATATGTACATATATGTAAATACAGAGAAGTACACACGCACTCTAAAGGCGCTTGGACCGGTGTGTGAATAACAATAATCATAGTCTTTGGAAAGTCAAGTCCCTCTACAAAGTCTTTTGAGGAAACCAAGAAGCAATGCCATCCATTATGGATAAATCACAGAATGATAACATGGTCTGGGTTGGAAGGGACCTTAAAGATCATATAGTTCCACCCCTCCTACAGCGTGCAGGGACAGTAACTGGTTAAAGGATAGAAATGAGGTAAAAGCAATTGGTTCTTAAAATAAAAGGAAGACACATGCAGAGTTTTGCTGGAAGTCGTGCTCTTCAGCATATTCGTAAGCAACCTGGGGGAAAAAAAAAAAAAGGGCAAGAAAAAAAAAAGCTGGTTGGTAACTCCAAGTTATTCAAGCTGGTAAGGATGAAGGCCAGCTTCAAAGAACTGCAGAAGGACTTTATGAGGCAGAATGAACGCTTAAAAGGAAGATGAAAATAGATTGCAATACATATTGCAGTAAATTACACTGGAAATAACAATCCAATCATCACATGCAAATACAAAACAATGTACAAATACAAACCAATGGGCTCTGAGATGACTGTTGCTGACCAGGAGCAAGATCTCAGAGTTCAAATAGATAACTTCCACACAAAAAAAAACCCCAACCAACCAAAAAAAACCACAAAAAAACCACACACACCACACACACGCAAATAAAACCCCCTGTTTACTAGAGGTCCAAAAAAGCCATTAAACAAAAGATATGACAGGGAAAGGAACAGAGAACATCACTGTGCCACTGCTCACAGTTTGCCCACATGCTGAATGCTGTGTGCAGCTCTGGTTCCTGCAGCTCAGGAATGGCAGAGCAGACCTAAAAAAAAGTAGAAAGAATGGCACGGAAATGATGACAATATGGAACTGCATCCATGTAAGCAAAAGTAAACGTACTATGATTTTCCATCTGGAAAGAGGCGATCCAAGGTAACCGAAGGGGTCATTTGCTAGAGCTCTGCAGGATCCTGACTGGCCTGGAGAAGGCAGGTGGGGATTCACCGGTCCCTGCCCCTTCCAGAATAATAAATTATGGCCATCAGAAGAGCCCAGGCTGAGTCACACAACCCAAAGTGGAGGCAGTTTGTCACACAGTGGGTAGTCAGCCTGTGGAACCCCTTTCCAAAGGGATGCTAACCACACGGAAAAACCATTTGGCTCAGAAATTTCTCTGAGTCACCAATAGTTAAAGACTGAGAAAGCACTTGGGAGAAGTACACAAGCGATCTCCAAAGTGAGGTGTGTGCACCCCAAAGGGTGTACGAGACAGTCCTTTGCAGGGTGGGAAGAAAGCAGGGTTTGCACTGTTGATAAATAAAATATATATTTTTTTAATAGTTTGTTTCATCTTTATCTCATTCTTTTATAATTTCTAAATACATAATTACATATAATAATAATAATATATCATTCTATACAGAATTTGGGCCTGCATCTCCAAATTAACTACCCAAATCCACCCAAATCCCCAACAACCCCAGATCTGTGTCCTCCCTGACTATTGCAAGTCTTAGCTATTTCTTACGCTTGTGTGCATGAAGGAAAATGGAGAAAGAAGGAAGAGGAATGAACAATCAGCAAAGAGCTAGTGGTTATAATTGGTATGCACAGAGCAGGAAGGCTGAGGTAGGAGAGAGACCAGCACAGGAAGCCAAGCAGGTGACTTCAACAAGTACCGGTGTAGAAACCGACTGTGGGTACAGCCACCAAGCAGAGAAGCAGCAGGAGGCAGCAAACGGGCAAAACGGAGGCTTTGTGCCGAGCTGAAAACATCTTCTCCCATAAACACGGAGCGACGAGAACTGCCAGAACGGAGTGGCTCTCCCCACTCCCACGTACTCCCCCCACCCTCTGACCCAGGCAGAGCCAGCAGAAACAAATGGCGCAGAAAATGCTCCTCACTTGAGCTTGTATTTAAGATCTCTCTGTTGTCTGTCAATCTACACATTGTGGCCTTCTTCCAGCAAAGAGCAGGCCGCTGGGCCTGCTGTTGCCCGTCAGTCAGCCGGGGACATTTCACAGTCATTCAGAAGAGACAATCCTGAGCACAGCCACCTTATGTTCACTCCTCCTGAAGACTGTCTGGCCACACGGATCAGACTGCGGGCCCACTTTCCTGCTTCTGTAAAGGACACCTTAAGGCCTGGAGAACAAGGTCAGCGAGCCAAATCTATCCTCAGTCTAAGTCTGACATCTTTGAACTTCCTTCAGGTCCCTTTGTTAAGTATCAAAATAGGGAAATGTAGAGAAAGGACAAAACTGAGAAAAATGAGACAGTTCTGGCAAAAACATATTCAGTCTCGCGCCCTGCTCCACCTCATTCCTTCCCCTCCTTTTGCACGTCCTATCTCCAATATCACCCACAGATAAAGTATTACTCACTACACAACTGCTACCTCCCTGCTGCCAGCCCACCAGACTCCCAGGATGCAGAAATGCCTTCTCTATCTAAACATTTATAAAAGGGGAACACAGAAGCAGCACATACCTTATCAAAAAGCTTATTTTGCTCTCAAACACATGTGCAAGACAAGACTGTGACAGGCAATACACTGATTTTTTCACAACACTGACATTAAAAAAAAAAAAAAAAATCTTGACACTAAAGAGTATTACAATACCATGACATCTTTTGAAAGAGGTCTTGGACGTGCACCTGTTTATGGGTTAGAAGCTTTCTCTCCCCTCTTCCTCAGACCCTCCTAGACCCCTCTACCTGACCAACTCTTGCTCTTACCCACAGACCTGTTTCTTCCTCCATGGATTCCACAGCCAGGCATTCCTCTGCCCTACTCCAAACACTTGGTTGGACAGAGGACAAAACCACAATGGGCCACAGGAAATGAGGAAGACCACAGGCCTTTTCTTAAGGGACATTGACATCATAGTAGGCAAAATACTGAAGCAGGAAAAAGGAGGGTTCCCTGTCTGGACATAACAAATAAAGGAAAATAACCTGGAGAACCAATAGGTAAAAGTAAAAGGAAGCATCAAGAAAAGAAAAGCAAAAGCACCTACAAGAGCCTTATAAAGGGACTGACCAGAGAGTGAGAAGTCGCTGCAATGCAATATAGATACAGTATAAAGCGGCACCTGTGTCAGTTTCCCATTCTGACAGACACAGACTCTGTCCTCGGCTCCAGAGGACTCTGGCACATGCAGTGACAGCCATGGGCTTCTTCTTAACAGAGACACTGACAGATTTTGAGAACAATTACCAAGTATACAAAGGGTGTATTATTTTAACTAAAAATAGAAGCTACCTTGGCTAGATGATGTATGGTGTCAAGGCATTACAGTAGCTACTGATTTCTACAAGGCAGAAACATGGTGTTTGAGATGCCAGATGCTGTCTGGAATCAAGGTTCAAGTGTTCCAGGCTCCATACATTTTTAATGTTCATGCATGTCCATTCACAGCTCAGAATAATCAGACACCAAATCTTAAACAAAGCACATGGATGCAACCAAGACCAAAAAAAAAAAAAAAAAACGTCTTTGGAATTGAAGCTAACAAAGCCTAGACACCATCTTCGAGTTCCAGCAACTTGCTCGTTTTAATAGATCTGATGACATCCACTGCTGCAATATAACATATGCAATGGGTTTTGTGTGAAGAACTACCAGAATGTACCTCTTGACTCTGTAAAAAGGATGGTTTGGGGAGGGGAGAAGCAACATTATGACTAGATCAGCCTCTTCTCTCTCCATGCAAGAGCTCGCCATCTCTTCCCTTGTATGAATTAGACAACAGCTAGCAGTTGTCAGGATCGGGTACTTTTTTACGTAAGGTAAGCTGCAAAAATTCCTGACACAAAACACTGTGAATACTAAAAGTTTATATAGGTTCAGAAGACATCGGTGGACTAACCTACATAAATAAAATCCATATAGAAACTACTCAAACAAGGCAGCTTCAGGTTAGAAAGCTCCAGAGCTACAAAATGCAGAGTATCTGGATGAAGCATCACAAGGTTTTTGCCTTGTTCTTGCAGTCTTCTGCTGCTCCCAGAAACTGGGGACACGAAGCTGAATGATCATGTGTGACTGTGTTCATATTCCTACAAGACTTCTTTTTTAAAAAACAGAAGAGCAATTCAAGCATCTTCACAGATCAACCACATCTGTGCACCTGTATTCAGCAAATCCAAGTCTCCTCAATGAGCAACCCAAAATTTGTTTAATGAGCCCATATGGTATAAAAATCACATTGATCTCTCTTTAGTAAAGCCCTTTCATTTCTTAATTATGTGTGAACTTCACTGTATTTGTTAACCTGCAATCAGTCCAGGGCTAGGAAAGGACCAACCTGCAGTTCCCGCTGGCAGCTTCCTTACACAGTTGAATGCTGCACAATGTTTTCACTCTACCCGTCTTCTGCAAGCACCTTCGCAATCAAATTTCTTCACTGCAGTAAAGGTCCCTTGATTTCTCCCAGCTGCCCTACGCTCACCCCAAACATCTCCTTATTTAACAAAATAGGGAATATATCTGCAGCAAACCAGTCACTTCATTCCAGTATCTGCTCCCTGACAACATCCTAGTGCAGACAGCCCTGTGCTATGGAAGCGGAACAACCTGCCCAAAACCAACAGTTCATGAGGCTCTTTTCTAGCCTTTCTAGTATTAGCTGATTTATGCTCTGACAAGTATTTATATCCATGAAAATACAAAAACTAGTGGGATATACTTCATTAGCAATGTTCTACTTTTTTCAAACCTAATATTCTCCTCGCCTCGCTACTTCTAGCAGTGATCTCTACACACCAATGACAGGCTGGGAGAAACAGTCACTTTTATCCACTTAAAACAGATCACCATTCAATTTGGCAAAAATACCTTTAGCTCTTCCCATTCTAATAAAACAAATATAATTTTTATAATATACTGAGTTATGAGTTCTTGAGGTCATCCAGTCTTTTCTCGCCTCAAAGAAGTATCACCAGTATCTCCATCATCTTTGATATTTACTTCTTTAACCAGTGCCTAAGAGCCTCCAGTGACAGAGATTTTTACAACTTTCCCAATCAGTCTCCATGCTTAGGTACTACAAATTAAAAAATAAATTAAATAAATAAGTAAATAAATAAATCACATTCTTTTACAGATGAAGTCAGTATTGCAGGCCTCCCACTACTACTGCCCTCTGAGTTACCCCTCTTTTTGCTTGTTAGTCATGCAGATGAACAAAACTCAGAAAAATATGATTGTAAGCATATGCCACAGGTTTACAATTGCTTCTGTATTATTCTTTCATAACTGGGCTAACAGTTCACTTGCTTTCTTAGCAGCAGTGGCTGCTGCTACACATGAGGCAGCTCACAGTGACACCCAAGCCTTCCTCCTGAACGGTTCCCATTCATTTAAAACCCAGCAATGTATGAGGATGTGCAATACTTGTTTATGAAATTCACTGCTCATCTCCTTTTCCAAATCACTGATAAATCTATCAGACACTCCATACATGTCCTTGGGGCACCAGACCTGTCTTTTTGTCTGTTCTAACACTAGCAGTGAGTTATTTGCCACTATATTAAATATTTGTTTACATAACGGCATGCTTTGAGATCCTTCTTTCACTGTCCTAAATGCTGTTTCATATAACACAGTTTCTTTTACTTACCATAAAATTCTATGATAGGATTTGAGAGGTAGACAACCAGACAAAAAGACTGAGGATAAGCAACAAAGTCACATCAGCCATACATGGGTTTGTAAAAATTAGCAGTCTTGATGTGTAACTAATATTAAACTGTAGAGATTAGCAGGAACTATGAAAAAGCACATATTAGCAGAAAATAAATATGGATAAGGACTTAAATTAACAGAAAAGAGCTTCCTAAGCACGGCACAGATGACAAAGAACAAGATCACTATAGGAAAAAGAGGGCTATTTGAACTGACAGCATGTATATTGCAAATACAGAAATTACTCGATAGTCAAGAAAGGGACGTACACCTTTATAGGTGTATCTTGCATATACAAGGCAAGAAAGCTGGTTTGGGAAGACAGATAAAGTGGGAACAGAAAAAGGACACAGAAGCAGCTTAAAAAGGTCAGAACAACAGGACAAGAAAACAAACCTCTCAGCAGCTTCTCATGTGAAGATGGCACAGGCAAGGTCAACAACACAAGCCACCAAAGAGAAGAATGCTGTAACTGAGTCACAAGAGGACAGATGTCTGGACAAGAGCTTTGACAAGATCTGCACCATGAACCTTCTCAAGGCTATATGAGAAGATACCTGTTTGAGTAAGGGGAAAAAAAAAAAAAGATCAAAAGAAAGGAAGAAAAGGTAGACAAAGGTAACATTCACTGAAGGGACCCAGGCAGCAGGGAGGCCTGTGACAGGGTCTAGAGGACAGAAGAAAATGAAAAAATTAATGGCCTGCAGAAAGATTAATAACTTGGTTTGGGTCAAGAAAATTTAAGGCAAAAGCTGGACACCCAGAGGGAGATGTCTTAAAGACAGCCTGAAATGTCCTACTGGACAGTAGAAAATGCATCAATAAAGAGACAAATCAACATAAATGTGGTGATTAAAGCCATATTTATCCATAAAAGTGCTAGAAATAGAGCAGAGAGGAACAACAACAGAAACAAACAAACCAAAACAAAACAAAACAAAAAAAAGGGAGAAAGCAAAGGATTCAGCCTTTCAGGGAAACAAATAATAATTCTCTCTTCCCACAAAAACTATGTGCGAGACCCTGATGAAACAGTAGTAAAAGAATTGGCAAAATAAAGAACTGAAAGAAATGTAACCTTTCTAAAAGAGGAACTGCTAACCAGGGGTGTAACAAACTATCAAGAACCCAAGCAGGAGGAGAACAAAGTATCCCACCTGAGGTTCCTAACCATTATGAGATTTCACCTTTCAGAGGTATCCTATTTGCCTGGGACAAACAAGGAAGAAGACATATTTGAAGCAGGCAACATGGAAAAGAACAAAAGCAGGATCAGGTGCTCAAGAGCAAAGGGCGAAGTGACCTTAGCAAAGGAACATATGTTTCCAGAAAGATCAAGTGAATCCAAAAGCTAATTGCCTTTAGGAAATGCTGCAGAATTAAGTGTCATTTAAGTGTTCACAGAGCAAAAAACTTTCTCACAGCATTCTACCTCTATTTATCTCTCCTCATTTTTGGGTGGGGAAAAAATAAAATACTAAAAGCCTGCAATAACCAAATCAAATAACATTATCATAGATAAAATATAAACTAAGTAATTTGAAAAGGAGACTTTTTTTTTCACTGAAATCAGAGCAGAATTTGACTCTTAAGAAATTCCAGTAAAGTTTGCTATGTGACTTGATTTTTCAAGGAATTCATTCAGATGCTGACACACCGTGGATGGCAAGAAAACTCAATAGCCAGCAATACGTAATCTCAAGGTGATGGCTGTGACGGCAGCTTCTCTTATTTGGTAGGATAAAGAACCTGAAGAGATAAAATGAAGTTATAACTTTTTAAATCTTTTTTAAGTAGTAGAAGACTGACTGCCCAACCTGTGCTCTGACGAAAATGAACCTGAAATGAGGAAGAAACTAAAAGAAAGAACAAACAAGGAAGCAAAAACAGAACTGAAGGAGATCATCACAGAGGAAAAAAGGTCCAACATGAGGTGTTCAGGCAACAGAATCACAGAGAAGAAGCCCCTGCCTCACTGACAAGCAGAGGGAAGATGACAAACAAATGCAAATATTCTGGGCAAACACAGATATTCAAGTAAGATGCCACTAGTGGCAAACTCCCAGGGCAGAAAAAGCAGACTTTTCTAGCATCCTGGTAAGTCATGGAAATGAATTCTGCTATATCTGTTCCAGTATAAATTCAAAATCGCCATGCTGAAAAAGCTAGCGTGCTACTTTCACATGGAGTCCATCTAGATCTGGAAGAAGCACATTCACATAACGATTTTTGCCACTCTTGTTGATACTAAAGGAAGACCATTGGTGTGCAAATGCCAACGGAAATCTTGGAAAAGGCAAAAGCATCCCATATGCCCACGCCTCCCAGTATGCCTATGGTTCTGTCCAGCTAGAGCCATCCTGAGACAGACTATCTTCATGAAACTCCGCATCCACAACAAAACCACTGCTGCAGACCTGCACACCTGCTCTTCAGCCATCCCGGTCCACCCATCAATCTCGCAACAGACCGTTCCAGCACACCGGCACCACATCACCTCTTCTCTCTTCTCACAAACACAAGATGCCACCTATAAGTCCTTAACCTTGCAAGTCCCACCACATGCTGTATCCTACACACCTGGAGCAAGCCTGAACTATGGACACAACCTAGGAGTCTGCTGTGAGCTCCTCAGATTTCTACAATCTTTGCACAAGAGCCCCCAGCTGATGTCTTCATAAAGGTGTCACAGGAGGTGCCAGAATCCTCAAGAGAGAAAACACTCAGGGCTATCAGTATCTGAGCAGTATCTGCATTCCTTGGGGCTCTTTAACAGTCTTATTTTTGTTAAATGTGTATCAATACAAGAAATCCAAATGTTATAAATGGTGACTGCTCTCAATCACTAGAGTCATTTAAAGAACATCGTTTCCAATGGCAGCAAAACAGGGTTAGCATTTCCCCTTAAATGGAGATCAGAGTCGTGATTCTTAAACAAAAGATGGAAAAAATTTAAAGACCTGAAGGATTGCTTTAGTTAAGCATGGCACCCTGAAATTCTCTCATGGGTGAGTTCCCATAGACTGTTACAGATCTGCAGAGCTAATCTCTTCAAGCCCCTGAAAGTCACCTGTTAAGTAGCCAGAGGATACATAAGAGCCAAGACTGAAGACAAGAACCAGAGGCAGTACCACAAGGCTTCATCAGGCTATCATCAGAATTGTTTTTCAAAACACAAGTTTGATTACAGAACAAAGTGTCCTACAAGCCCATTTGGGTCAGATCCAGTGCAGATTCTGCACCACGATCAGGCTCAAAAGCACACTATTCACCATTCATGGAGAATCAAAGCAAAAATCACAGCACACATCCCCCCAGACACAAGCCTATATTATCAATGGATCCGTGCATATTCTGGGGGCTTTGCAGAGCCTGGTGCTCTCCTGGCAAGGCAGTTACCAGCGCCCCAGGAGCACACTGCAGGAGCCGATCCAGCCCAGCACAGAGCCTCCAGTTTCCACTCATCCCTCTATTCAGAGCCAGCCAGCTCACTAACTTTCCCGACTCACCACCCCATGGACCAGAAACTCAAAAAGTTTGCTTTTCGTAGCTTTGCGAGCCCCTCCTGTAACTTCGTCTGTAGCCATCAGGGTCTGCTCAGCCTCTCTCACTCTCTCTCTTCCTCTTTCTTTCCCTTTTCTGCCTTTTTCTCCAACTCTCCCCTCTGAGTCCTGCTGGGCTCTCACACTTCTAATAGCACGGAGTGGGGAGGGGGCCCCTTCAGGGCCTTCCTGACGGCCCACTCGAGCTAAGCCTCAGCTGCTGCATTCCTCCACTGATAAGCCAGAAATAGTTTGTGCTGCCGGGTTCTGTGTGTTTACTCTGCAGGGACAGAAAATCCAGCTTTTTAAACCTCTCTGTCCAAACAGCAGAGATAAGCAGGAGGCAAATTGAAAACACGTCTCAGCTTTTTCGTAGCAGTGCCGCAGCCTCTCCTCCTCTGCACCAAGGGATGGTAAATTCTGGGGCAAGGGGGAAGGGGGAGGGGGTAACTTCAGCAGTGACATAAACTCAGCGCCTCGCAGAGAGTGTTTTCCCATTAGAAAATGCAGCAGGCGAGCAGTGAGAAACAATGGTTTTCCCTTGCTCCCACTGCTCCTCCTGCACTGCATTTCCAGGCCTTTTCCCCGGGGACCTGGCAGGCAGCACAGAAACATTCGCTGGCAGCATTTCCAGCCTTCGAGGCTGAGAACTAACCCCTCTGGACAAGAGAGAAAACGGCAGGAGGCAGAAAGCTGGGAACAGGGAGGGACAGTGTGAGAGTGAGGGGAAAGAAAGAGTGTGAGAGCAGCGGGAGAAGGGGGCGGGGGGGCAGCATGGCCGCCACGGCGTCTGACTTGCTTCCCTTCTCCCAGCCTCTCACAGTCTCTCGGGGTGACCGCCTTCGGGATGTTTCGGCACCACTGTGACGATCCGTTAGAGACCCCAGGTGACTGACAGACACAGACAAATTATTAACACCGCAGCTGCCACGAGACATCAGCAGCTCACCGTTTATCACACAAAGCCCTGCATGACAACGCGTGTCATCCCAGGACACTGCCGGGAACACAGAGCCCACCACCCACCGAGGGGAAGGGGACACAAGGCAGCAGATCGCCCCTGCTGCAACCGCAGTGGTCCTGGACAGACATCAGACATGGGCTAGCAGAGCGCTGGGCGCCGGCAGCACGGCGGCCATGCTGCGAGCAGCAGCGCTGGCTCCTCCGTAATGGCAGAGCAGGCAGCGGTGGCCTGCGGCACAAATCTGCTTACCCACAGCGCCTTGTGTGTCTGCGGCGCGCAAAGGGCTGATGCTTCGCAGTCTGCCTAACACAGCAAAAGGCGAGATGTTGCCAGGTTACGAGAGGGGTTTATTCTATTCCTCTGCTTGAAATTCTTGTCTAGGGGCTGTGAATTTTCTGGCAAGACTGCAAACAGAAGAGAGTCAGATCTGAAACAAATAAATGTCTGCCCTCCACGAGTAATAGAAACAAGCACAAAAGAAATATGGCATGAGCCAGTGGCGAAGAGCAAGCCATGGAGATTGTACGTCTTGCACATGGTGTTGAAGGCAACAACATTCACTGATTTTTAGGGCGACCCCAATCCGAGTGCTACCGTGTGGCAACAGCCACAGGAATCGCTGAGATTTCAGGAGGATGGGCAATGTTATCAATTCCCCCTCCCCCTCCCAGTCCCTACAAAGGCATATGCTAACCAAAGCGCTGTGGCCTTATTCGGTGTCTGAACTGTTCCCGAGGCTCTAGCTGACTTGAACTAAAGGCACGTGTAATCTGGAACCAGCTACATGTCTGGTGGACTTCGTAGTGTTGGGTTAATGGCTAGGCTCAATCTTAAGAGTCTTTTCAACATTCCCTGACTCTACGAATCAGCGTGCCTGGCAAGGTTGCGTTGGGCCTGCATCTGCAAATATTTTTTATATCCCCAAAGTGCACAGAAATGCAAAAACGTCATCTCCCATCTTGTGAGCCCCTTCCCCTTCTCCCAGCGTGAGAACTCAAGCTTTCTCTGAAGACCGCACCGACCGTTGGCCCCTGCACTGACCAAGGCAGCACCAGCTCTCCCCACCGCGGGGTAACTGGCTCAGGCCAGGGCAGGTGCTACTGCTCCCGCTCCCAAGCCCTGGCTGCGCGGAATGGACCCAACGAGCCGCTCGCAGCACGCCCAGGCCCGCAGCAGCTCGATACAGGCGGCTCCAGCCACAGAGCCGACAGCAGCCGCGTCGGCCCCGGTCCGCAGAGCCCCGCGGCTCGGCCCCGCGCACGGCGACTGCCCGCACACGGCGGCTACCCGCGCACGCGGCGCGAGAAGGGGCCGGCGGCGGGCGCGGCTGCGGGCGGTGGCGGGGCGCGCAGTACCCCCTCGCGTCCCCCCGCGCTCCTCCGCCAGCACCGTCGGCACCGAATGGCAACGGCGCGCCCGGCACGGGCAGGGCGTGCGCCAGCCGCGGTCCCGGGCGCGCCGCTGCAGGGCGGGCGGGCGGGCGCAGGGCCAGGCCGGGCCGCACGCCCCGGGCCACACTAGGCCGGGCCGAACCGAGCCGAAGCGGTCCGGCCGCGGGTCCCCGCGGGCCCGGCAAGGCGGCGCGCATGCCCGGCGCGGCTCCCGTGAAGGTCAGCGGTGGCCTAGCGGGGACGGGCGGGCGGGGAGGGCCGGACGTGCGGGAGGGAGCGGCCTTAACCCTTTCCGTGCCACCGGCGCCGAGACCGCCCCGCGGACCGCGACTGACCCCGCCCGGCGGAGATCGGTGTGCGGGGCTCGAGCCCGTATTGCGGCGGCGGCGCCTCTGCCCGGGCCCGGGGGTGGCTCCGCCTGTCCGCGCCCCCGACAGCAGGGGCTCGGGGCCGTGGGTGGCGCCGGGCCTGGGGACTCGGCGCCGCTGCCTCTGGGCTTCCCGGGCTGGAGGTGGAAGACAAAGCAGCACTGGGCCCTTGGCGGGCGATCAGCGATTCCCATGACGGCAAATTTCACCTATCGGTGGCAGCCAGAGAAGGCGGTTGCGCCGAGCCCCGCTGAGCTCGCCCCGGCCCTCAGCTCCCTTTCGGCGCCGCAGCTCGCGGCTGGGAGGCCTCCGCCCCCCCGGCCTCTTTGTCACCGCGGTCAGCACGGGGGAGGGTGCGTTATGGCTTCAGGGCTATGGAGGTTTTCTCTTTCTAATCGGTTCTAGATAAAAGTAACACGTTCCAGTTGCTCCCCTCTCCCTCAACAGCTGGATCCTTTCACATTCTGGAGGAAGAGGGGTTCCTTCATTTCAATTCGATACCATACAATATGTGCTATATTCCATCCCGACATCCCGCACAGGCCCACTAAAATAGAGCCCCTCCCTTATCAAATTAACAAGATCAGCCACTGGAAAATGGCAGAATCATTGCAGCCATGGACTGAATGAGTAAAAGTCAAAAAATCCCCAAACGATGCAATAATAAAACTCATCTCTTACTTAGTATGATTGTAGTTTTCTAAATACTCTAGAAAAGTAAGCAGTAGAAGTAGCTCTTCACAAATGGAAAACAGGGTACAAAGGGGTGGAAGTGACTTGCCCAGCATCACCCAGCTGAGAATGAAACCCATTTCCTGTGATTCTTCCCCTCACCACCGTGCTGCAGGAAAAAACTACCGCGCAACATGCCTTCTCCCAAATTAGGAGAAAAAGAATATAGTTTTGTTTTGTAAATTTTCCCTGCTTTTTTTTTTTTTCTCTCCACAAATGGGTACAAAATAAGCGTCTGTATTCTTAATAAAGTGCCTGGTTCAACACAAGTCTTCCCCCACCACTACAAGTACCCTGGCAGCTCCCAGCCACCTCTGGTCTAGAAGATGGGGGAAGCGTGGGACTTCACTCTGTAAAACTTGTGTTCCTTTGCCTGTTGTTGGAGGCTGTGCAGGCTCTGGCCGCAGCACACTCCTTTATGTCTCCACTGCTCCCTTCAGACTCACTTGACGCTGTACTCCCAGCCCCTTTTATTTCAAGGGCAGGCTGAACATTCACCCTCCTTACCTCTTGGGGCCCTGAGACCACTTTTTCTCCCACAAGCTTGAGTGGTTTGGTTTTGTCTCTCTGCTATTAGTCAAGTTTTTGTCAAAGTAAGATGGACAGGTTGGAAAAGATAGGAACCAAGTTGTTTTGGAGATGTATGGTTGCAGATGTTTTCACTTTTTTGATCTGCAGGTGAAGGTGGTGGTTGCCTTAAAAAGGCATGAAGTCAGCAGTACTCTGTTCACTGAAACTGAAAAAGTTCTCAGTCATTTGGAATTGATGCAATATAGCATAGAAAACATAATGAAAACTAGAGAGAGAACATCCTAAGATTGAGGCATTACATATTCTAAAGAAACGACCACTTGTTCTGAGTTCAGAATTATTCAATATTCTCATTAACAATATATATAATGAGCTAGAGAACATGCTTAACTAAACTTCCTAGGAATATACAGCTTGGCAGGGTTACAGGTATGCTAGGAGAGATGCTAAAATCAAAATCCTGAAAAGCTGGAGATGCGGTTTGAAAAAACCAGGACAAATTCAGTCAGAAATAGTGCAAGGTTCCACATCAAGATAGAACAACAACTATATAACAATATAATATATAGCAATGTAGCAATATATCAACAACTATATAAACAGAAGATGGAGAACAACTGGCTGAAGGGTATTTTATATTTGAAAAAAAAATATTTGGAGATATAATAGCTCATAAACTGAATGTGAGTTAACAGTACTACACTGACAGAAAATGGCCAGGCAAAAACACCCCAGAAGAGCAGTAACTGAATGCTGCCCCACTTCTCTCATCCCCTTGGTGGCAGCAGCAGCAGTGACAATGATACACCAGGCTCTTCTTTTTCTCCTCCACATTTTGTCTCTGCTTCTTCCCCATCCCTTGTCTTCTCCAGGGCGCAAGCAGTCCCAGCTCAGTGTTTCCCTGAGGCCGCAAAATTAAATTTTGCCAGTACTGCTGAGGAACCCTTCCAAAGTAAGCCTTCTGTTGTGGTATGAATCGTTAATGGATCAGCCAGACTGTCCTTTGCAGCTTGGGGCTCTGTGCATCAGAGAAAGTATGTGTGGGAGAAATCAAGATGGTTCAGGGGAGAACTGTGCACAACACAGCAACTGTGACAAGAAATAGAGAGCCCCGAAAGAGAAATTCATAGTCTTCAGATATCCAACAAACTGCTGCAAACACAGAGTAGAGCTCCTCCCCATACACACGGTACAAGAAATAATGGATTGAAGTTTCTCACAGGAAGATTTACTTTAGGTATTTATCAAGAGCACAGCAGTAAAAGTAGAGATGTTTTGGGATTTTGTCCAGCAAGGATGGGAATATCCATCACCTAAACTCTCTTTCAAGAACAGGTTAGAGAACAATCTGTCCAAAGTGAGGCAGGCAGTGTAGATTCTGACTTCAGTCAGGACAAGGGACTAGCCAGTTCCCTACAGAAACTGTATGGAAAGCCTTAAGACAAAGAAAAGGCTCCTTTTTTAAAATAAAAAAAAAAAAGCCAAAAAAAAAACCAGAGTGAGTTCCCCTGACAGATTTTACAGATCTGACCCAAACAAGTTTAAGCCAATCCAAAAAGTTCCCTTGAATTATTTTTTTTGCGGGGAAAAAAACCTACACATCTGATTGCTACAACACTGTAGGAATGAGGAATCTGCATATGCAGATTGCTGCCAGTTATCCTTTGAGACTTCCCAAGTATCACACAGCTTTTAGACTGCGGCTTTTTGCTCTCTCCTTGACTCATGTATCTTCAACTGCCACCTTGCATCACTGTTCCATAGACCTACACTTCTATGTTAGGCCTTTCCACTGTTGTCAAAAATCTATCTGTAATGAAGAAATATCACAAGCAATATCACAAGCTATTTGTAGCATTCATAAAGAAAGAAATAAGACTTGAAGGCAAAAAGAATAATAAATAAGTGTTCATGTCTGTCTCCAGAGGTACCAAACATTCTGCAGAGGTACAGAGATAATTACAAACTTGCCTCCTTATTTTAAAAGCAATCAAATGCAACAGCAGGGATGCCAAAAGATAGAGGAAAAAAATCTATAATACTATAGGATGCAAAATAATGACTCATCAGTTATTAAGGTACTGCCCATATTTGTATTTTACCCAACCCTGCATGACCTCCTAGTAAGCTGTCCCCCTCCATCTACCTCCTCTTTTCCATCCTCCCCAAACCCACTTTCCAGAGCTGGTGCAGCGACATCTGTGGATGGCTTCTCGCATCGTCTTGGCAAAGCAGCAAAATGCTACAGGCAGCAGTCCAAAATGCTCATTTTCTAGCTGAAGGCCAAAGCAAAGCTGCAAAGTATGAGAAGCTAGGAGGAAGACTTTGGTCCTGGAAGGAGAATAGAGATGTGTTGGGAGTATGAATTTCTGTTCATACAGAAGTGAAAGAAATAGATAAATTCTTGGTGGGGAATCCTGGAGGAACAGAGAAAAAGACCCAGCAACAGCTACCCCTAAACCTACCGCTGCCTAGACTAAGAAGTGGAATTATCTTGATGACACCTGGTGATTAGAACAATCGCTTTGGGTGTGTTTGGTAAGATCATCAAAGGATTCACCTGCTACCACTGACTGGCAGAACACAGAGGGTAAACTGCTGGGTCAGCAAGTCAGCGTTGTATAATCATCAGCAACCATGCTGTACATAACCCTTTCAGACACAGATTTATTGCACAGCACTTTAGACTTTGGCATTGTCATGGGACAGCTTCTAAAAACCCGAGTCCTTTGAACAACTGGGTATGTTCTCCTCGTAGATCTGGCTATTCCCATTTATTCTTTTGCCAACATTAATGGGTCCTTTTTTGTGTCTAATGCTTCTGCTTTGAAGCATTCACATGGAGAAGTCATACTCACACTCACTCCTCTGTCAGACTAAACAAGAGAAACTGTTATTGAGACTCTTCAAATGGAGGGCCCATTGCTCCCCATTCCATCAGCCTTTCCCCTGTCAGGGCCCAGTCAACCTGTCTAGAGCACAGACAAACAGCTCTGCAGTCTCCTCAAGGCCATGGTCTCGTGATCTTGCTACCTCTCTCACCAGCACTGATCTCTACTGGACTTCACTGGATTTACAACTGCCATCATATTATGACAGTGATAACCCCACATCTCCTGCAAGTGGACTAATGGATGGGGCTGCTTCTCCTCCTTCTTTGCTGCCATTAGATTAAATTAGATAAGCCTCCAGTTTACGGTACCGATTCCTGTTAGGAGTCCCATAGTGCATGACAGTGCGCTATACTGTTATCGGATACCACCGATTTCTGATACTCTTCAGAATTATCCAGTTCTTTCCATCTTCTGCTTCAACGATACCTGTCTATTCTGCATCATCAACAGATTTAATTACTACACTTCCTAGCTTTGTGTCATGCACATTACTGAAAATATTAAATGACATCAACCTCAAGGAAAATCCTGAGGAAACTGCAGGGTCTTTACTATCTTCTTTACCAAACTCCGTACCTACCTGGCAATTCTTCTATTATCTGTCTTTAGAGTCCCAACTACATTTGCAGACAGCACTCCAATAATGGCTTCACTGAAGTATAGATAAATAAGACAAACACTGTTTCTCTTTGTGTAGGAAACTATCTGAGAGAGAGGTTAGTAAACCTGTGCTGCTTTTTTATCCCATTCACCATCTATAACCTCCTCCACACTCAGATATTTTTGTCTTTCAGAAGTCATTCTTGAGCGTTGCACAGACTTAGGAGCAGACTAATGTGACCACCTAGAGTATTCTCGCCCTTCTGCATTATAGGAAAACCAACAGGATTTCCTGTTGCTTTTATCAGGAAAAAGTATTTTTTAAAAGCCCATTTTGACTAATCATGCTTGGAATTATACCCCATTCTCACTGAAAATCATTTGAAAAGTAGCTATAGTTTAAGCAAATCAATAAAAATACTGACCGCAGGATGCAAAGCTACAGAAGAACAAAGAAAACAGTCTCAGAACGCACTAGGAGACTGGAGAGGGCACGTAACCAAAGGCAGCAAACAGAGAAATTTTGGCACAGAGTAATAAATCCACCTCCAATTTCAACTAAACTAGCAGAACACTTAATAAGTAAATACAACCACATCAGCTTAGAGCGCAAGTAATACTGGTGATCATAAAAAACCCTGCATTGCCAGACAAGCCCAAGTGCCTTTTAAAATTATTTTATTTGGCAGAATAATTACAGCAATTACAAACAGATTGCCCCCCACCCCCCCAAAAAAAAAAGAGCCAAAGTTAATATCAAACAGAACATAATTACAGCAAACATTAATGAGTTTGGAAAATGGCAGCCAGTGGGAAATGGCAAATATAACTTAAATGCAATGTAGTAAAATACCATTATATGCCTGAAATTCTTAACGTAAACATAATTCGTATGTAACTGACAGGAAAAATGAAAATTACTGACAGGTTATGAACAAAAATATATGAACAAATGACAACAACAAGTGTAAGGGAAGTGCCTACTGAAGACTCACAAGGATAGTTGTTATATCCAGATTGTTTAAGCATCTTCAAAGGACTAAAAGAGGGAAGTAAAAGACATGTAGATTAAATCCCCATATAAGAATATTTTAGAGACCTTTCACAGCCAGTCAGGACAGGATTTTAAAAGCAAACAAACAAACAAAACAAACCAAACCAAACCAAACAAAAAAAAAAAAAAAAAAAAAAAAAAAAAAAAAAAAAAAAAACCCACAACAACAAAAAAAGGCTAAAGGTTAGAGGATTTAGGTGGGAAAAACCAAAGCAGGTGGGGAC
>JANIJG010012924.1:0-20563 GCA_024611175.1 Megaceryle torquata | reverse complement strand
GGTCTCCCCAGTTCAAGAGGGACAGGGAAATTAGTACTAGAGAGAGTCCAATGGAGAGGTATAAATATGATTAAGGGACTGGAACATTTATCTTATGAGAAAAGGCTGAAAAGAGAAGACTAAGAGGGGATCTTATGAATGTTTACAAATATCTGAAGGGTGGGTGTCAAGTAGAAGGGGCCAGTCTGTTTTCAATTGTGCGCTGTGATAGGATGAGGGGCAATGGTCACAAAGTGGAACACAGGAAGTTACACCTCAGTATGAGGAGAAACTTCTTCACTGTGAGAGTGACAGTTACCCTAGATTAACAATTAAGTAACAAATAATGCCCAAATTTATAGTAAACAACAACACAGGAATTTCATTGTGAGAAAACAGCTATTGTATAATGTTACTGCACAGAACAATGAGGATAGCAGTAGGTGGCATGAAGCAGTTAACTGCAAAACTGGTCATGCTACTTAAGATGTCAAATATAGATTCAGAAAAGATAAAAATCTTTTAACTTCCTGCAGCCAAATTCTGTCCACTTAGTTCTAGAAGAATAACTCACCTCTATCTAAGAACAGAAAGTCACAGAATCACATAACGGTAGGGGTTGGAAGAGACGTCTGGGAATCATTTGGTCCAAACCCTCTGCTAAAGCAGGTTCACCCAGACAAGCCAGGACCACATGCAGTCAGGTTTTGAAAGGCTGCCCAGAGAAGGATACTCTGTGACCTCTCTGGGCAGCCTGTTCCAGTGCTCCATCACTCTCACAGTAAAGAAGTTTCTCATTATGTTTAGGTGGAACTTGCAATCATAGAATCATTGCAGTTGGAAAGACCTTCAAGATCATTGAGGACAACCATTAACCTAACACTGCCTAACTAACTTCCTATATTCCAGTTTGTGTACATTATTCCAATAGATTGTGTGGTTTTATTTTGTTGTGTTTTGACGGTACTGTTGTATATGCATTTCTGATTTAGTAAATCACAGTAATATCTATATTGACTAAGACTGTGAAACAGCTGGATACATATAAGATAGTGTTCAAATGTTAACATCCAACACTCACCACTTAGTGGATTACTGTCACATTTGCTAGTTGAGATGGCCATATGTGTGCATAATAAGCACTCTAAGGTAAACTAAATAAGCAAGTAAAGCAAGAGACATTAAGATCGCAGTGGCTAAAACCTTTGAAGTGATTAGTTTCATATGGTAAATTAATTTCTGAAGGGGCTTATACATCATCAAATAGACTAAATGCCATAGTGTTAAGAAATAAATCTGATTGCTAACTTGATTATGTGCTCTTTTTATATGAAAATTAGAAGGTCTATTTTAGTAATAAAAGACTATCTGAAGTTATTTGAATAATTGATGGAGGAGATATGACATATTTTCCAGTTTCATGTGATTCTGAAGTATTATCCCACTATTACACTTCTTATAGTAATAGAACCAAATTGTGAAAACAATTGTACAGGTTAAAAAATATTAAAAGATTTTTTTTTGGCTATCAATTTCACATAGTGAGTTGTCTTATTTAGACTAAAATAAATAAACAAACCCACAGATGCTTGGACTGCATTTGAAAACAACTTTTCTAGAAGACTCAATAAAAATGAGGACAACTAGCATCATGAAACTCAATTTAAGCTGGAAGACTAACATACTACCTTTTTGTATATAATACTATTTCCAAAGACAGGATTATTTGTGTCTTCCATATTTCAATAGATATTTAAGGAACAAAATATACTTACATTTATAAAATACATTATATCTACTTTCTTACTTGATATGAAAACTCCATAGAGTGTTTGCAGAAACTCAAAGAGAAGTTATCCAGTGACCCACAAAACATTGCAACAGGGGCTATGGGCATCCCTCTTTGAAGATAAAGCTCTTTGTATGTACAGATATGAATGTGCATAAATATAGATATGATTACTTCAGTAATAGTCTAAACAATCAACAAATCTAGGTTAAATATTACTTTAAAAGATTAAACAAATTGACTGTGATGATATCAATACCAAAAGTGAATAAGATTTGATGATACAATTGCTTGAAAGTCATATTCAGTGTCAGTTCAAGGTTTGTGAATCATGTAGACAATATTCAGTTCTGATGGTAAAGCAGAATAAAACACTAAGACTGAACTGGTGTTTCCACTGTAGTGGAGGGGGGCTATTATAGCTGGGAGAGCAGCTGGTCGAGTAGAACAGAAAATTTTGTAAAGAGCTGAGAGTCTCCTGGAAGCTTCAGTTTAAAATTTACTTTTCTTCCCTCCCACAGATCAATCCTCCCACTGAAGACCTCCTTTTCTTTCTTTCCTCATGATTTCCATTTTTCAATTGATATCATTTCCTGTCAACTGCAGTCTCTGAAAGCCTTTCTCATCATTGCCTGTCCATAATACCCACCTGTGCCCACTTGCATCCCAGTGTTGACACTGTTTCTCCGTTGCCAACCACCTCATGGGGGCTGCCCGTGCAGGCAGCAGGTACGATCTTGTTTGTGCAGAGCCACAGTGCCACTCATTCTTGTGTGCCACATGCAAAGGACACAGATTTCTGCCCATTGAAAGACTGTTATCTATTTTGGCAATGGCTTGAGCTGGCTCAAGTTGAGTTCAGCTGCATGTTGGTGGTAGCAGTTAATTCTGATGGCAGAGATCATTCAGGATATACCTTTCAGGGTGATATAGCATTGAAGAAGACTAATAGGCTTCCCTGCTGATCTCCAAAAAGAGCTCAGAGTCTCTATCAGCAACCTCTTTCTTACCTTACACACAGAAAACAACATTCTCCAAAATAGTCTTTGCTTATAGAGGGTGGTCAAAAGCAATAGCTAGAAACACTCAGCAAATTCACAATTTCAAGGTAAGAATTACTGCAAATAAATTCAATCATTCTAGTGGGCACATTTCTTCAAAAGGACTACAAATAACAGAATAGTAGTATGTAATATACTAGAACAGATATACAGGCCTGTGCAGCAACGCTATTAGCACAATATTGTCCAGATTTGAAATAGAACCATTGTAAAAGTAAATAATAAAATAAACAAATGTCTTGCCCCAATAACTGAGAAAAATTGAAGTTTTCTTGTTTTGGAAAGCAATTTGAAAGACAATATTTAATTTCATATCCCAATGCTAGAACCATTAGCCAAAATATGTGTCAAGAAAATTAAAAGAAAAAAAAAAAAGTTTTTTCCTTCAAAAAGAAGTTATGAGATCATATTAGCACAGTTACACTGTTTACACAGGAACAGACTGAACATGAACTGCTTAAGGAAGACAGAAGTTTTCTATGTCAAGGCAGACAATATCTCACCATCCTCTTTTCATCTGTTTTCCTTCTGAACAAAAAAATATTAAAAAAATCAAATAAGTAAACTGAGACCATGGTGAATTCCTTCCCTTTACTTGAGAAGAAAAATAATCCCCCCCAAAATATTTTTCTCTAAAAAAAAAGAGAACTATGATATTGCAAGGGCTAATACACATAAGCATTACTTTCAGATTACAGTATTATCATCCAGTGTTCTTACAGCATCCATTAGTGAGGAACAAGCCTCCAGACATATTCAGCAGGGTTACACAGTCTGAGCTACATGATGTATGGAATCAAACTCTACAACCCGACATAGGTTATAAAGTAGTCATGTTTATTATGTCGCTGGGCGCTGGACACAAGGGGGTTCACTCCTCCCAACTTGCATGCCGTACTTCAAAGCAAGCAATTAAATATAATGAGAAACATACATATTCATTGGAAAGGAGGGGTTATTACAATTAATTCCGGAAACAGGTGTGCTTATTAGAATTATTTCTGGGAACTCATTATCATAAGTCTCCTCCCATTGATGCCTGCGCACTGCTGTCTGGTGGTTGTGGGCTGGGGTCTTCTGAAGGAAAGCCCACAGTCTTCCTCACAGTGTATTTTTACCTTTGGCTCAGAATGCAAGGTTGTGCTGAGCTGGCAACCACAGAACTGGTATGATCTAGCTTATCTCGGGAGGCTCTTCTTTGCTTCAGTTTGGCATAGGTTTAGTTCCTTTTATCTACAACAACCAAGGTCATACAAAATGAGCTACACTCCTATATACACAAGACAAGCTACAGCTGCAAAGTTAAAAAGACTACAACACAACATTTATAAGTCCTACAGAGACAGAAAATTGTGTCACTGGAGAAATACTTGCACACTAGAGAAAACCTATAGACTTCTTTGTAGTCATTTTACAGACACATCTGCATTATAGCTGAATCTAATTTTGCTTGTCAGCCCCAGTCCAAGACAAAAGCCATGGTCTGAGTTATAAATTAAAGTAGATTTTTGTTTTGTCACTGTTACAAGACAAAGAGATGCTCTTTGTCCCTACTGCTTTGTTATTTCTTTAAAACATATGACAGCTAGAACATCATTGAAGAGACTGCTGTGAATCAGGAAATTGCATTATGTGTGCTTCCCACACTTAAAAAGTTCTCTCTTAGGAATCTAAAATCCTGAAAATGGCAAATATCTCAAAAGGTATTTCGGCTGCTCATTATGCTGGGTAAATGCAGCTGTATTCCTTCCAATTTGTAACATGTATCTAGAATCATTGGAAGCCATAAAGCTACTGGAAAAATTTCAGCATCCTTGAGCAGGAAGAATGTGCCTTATACAACTTACAGGGGCATTGGCCCAAAGATGGTGTCTAGACAGTGGACCCCCAAAATCTCAGGCTCATCCTGTGGCTCCATCCTATCTCTACCTAAAGGCAAAATCTGCCAGTGGTACCTATCTCCTTCTGTCCTTGCAGATCTAAGCTCCCACTTGCCAGCATAGGTATTCACATAATATTAACAAGAGTCCTAGGAGAGAGCTGTGCATCCCCTACCTAGTTTCCCGAGTGGAATCACCAGGATCTTAGGACACAGCACAGCCTATGTACTATTAGACATATGTAACCACTTACCAACATCACCCATCTATGACAGTCAGAAAAAAAACATATATATACACACACAGAAGTATTAGGTATTTACTGAAAATATTCCTTATCAGCTGACGTATGTCATTTGTTAACTGAATTCTTGAATCTCAAGAAGTTTAGTCTATCACTAAAACTGGTGGCTTATTTTACTTAACAGACAATATTGCTCTTGTTCTCACTGTATTTTTTGCTCAGTAGCACCAATGTGTATTATTTCCTTGTCACATTAATTTGTTTACATTAGTAGGGATGTGGCAAAAAGTAAATAGAAATTCTTTGACTATAGACAAAACAATACAAAAACGTGCTAGAATTTGTGAGTAATGCACTGTGCCTGTCTAGCTTAGGCTGCTGCAAGACACACATATACAGTTCCTGTTACTGAAAGGAAATTTCCCCTGTTCTGATTGTTAATTTCTCAATAATAAAGCAAATCTTCTCATTTAAGAATGAAAAAAAAAAAAAAAAACAACCAAAAAACCAAAATCCCACAACAAAAAACCTTTACTAACTACAAGTAGAACTAGGTCCTGACTATTATACTACACCAAGATTTTATCCTTGAGAAAAACAAAGAAACAAAAGAACGCCCCCCCGAAAAATCCAGGGAAATAACACAAAACCTGCTGTAACAGTGCAGTAACTACTCCACCTTCTACTTGTATGTTCTTATTAATAAATGCCATGGTTGTAGCACCAAAACCTACAGCCAGAGCAGTTTAACAAATCATAGTGAGGTACTTTCTCTGATCCAAAGGATACACAAGCTCAGCAGAGCAATCTCCTGTGGGATCAAAGACATGTTTGACAGAGAAACCTCTCTTCTGACAACATTGTTTAATCTATGTCTCAAGGACAGAAAAGAAATGTTATTTCCATTTTCATGTTATTTCCATTTTCATGCTGACATGTAGGAGCTTGCTAGAAGGACATTCTCATAAACAAAGTACTGCAGACCATGTTATCATCTGGCTCATATTTTTTTCAGATTTCAGGGTAGGTGTAGCTTATAATAGAGAATTTTTCTGGTGAACCTAGGGTGTAGAGAAGCCCAGTAAAGTTATAAAACTCACACAACCATAGTCAGCAGCTACAGCAACTTGCTACTTGTTCTGAAAAAGCAGGCCATTATATTTTTGAACATGCCTGAAAAATATATAAATTTAACTATTAGCTATGGGTGGAATCAACTTAGTCTTTAATTTGTAATAATGTACTTTATGCCTTTCATTTTGATTAGCAATGTGGTATTGATACAATGATTTCAGTAACACATTCATGGGTGGTTTAAGGTTTTTTTGGTTTGTTTTTTTAACTACTAATTGAGTCATGACTGGAGTGCTGCAATGGATGGCTATAAGCTCCTCAGAAGGGATGAGAAGGGAAGGAGAGGTGGTGGGGTGGTTCTGTATTTTAGGGAGTGTTTTGATTGTATAGAGCTCAATGACTGTGATGGCAAGGTCAAGTGCTTATGGGTAAGGATGAGGGGGAAGGCCAATAAGGCAGATATCCTGGTGGGAGCCTGTTACAGACCACCCAGCCAGGATGAAAAAGCAGATGAAACATTCTACAAGCAGCTGGCAGAAATGTCAAAATCATCAGCCCTTGTTCTCATGGGAGACTTCAACTTACTGGATGTCTGCTGGAAATACAACACATCAGAATGGAAACAGTCCAGGAGGTTCCTGGAGTTCTGAAAGAGAATTTCCTGACACAGCTGGTAAGTGAGCCTACCAGGGGACATTCCTTGCTAGAACTGCTGTTTAAAAACAGAGAGTACTGGTGGGTGACATAGGTGCTTGGAAGCTGTCTTGGATTTAGTGTCTCAGTTCTTGGTGAAGGGCAGGGATCAGCAGAACCACTACATAGACTTTCAGAGGGCAGACTTTGTCCTGTTCAGGACACTGTTTGTGAGAGCTCCATGGGAGACAGTCCTGAAGGGCAAATGGGTCCAGGAAGGCTGGACATTCTTCATGTTCTAGAACCACAGGATCAGTCTGTCCCCATGTGTTGTAAGATGAACTAATGGAGAAGACAACTGGCCTGGCTGAACAGGGAGATTTTGCTGGGACTCAGGAAAAAATGGAGAGTTTACCACCTTTGGAAGAAGGGGCACACAACTCAAGAAGAGTACAGGGATCTAGTTAGGTGAAGCAGAGATAACATCAGAAAGGCAAAAGTCCATCTAGAACTGTATCTGGCCACTGTTGTAAGAGATAATAAAAAAGGTTTTTACAAATTAACATCAAAAAAGAGAGACAAGAATTTTCACCCATTACTGGATGCCGGTGGGGAACATTGCCACCAAGGAAAAGGCTGAAGTACTCACTGCCTTCTTTGTCTCAGTCTTTAACAGACAGACTGGTTATCCTTGGGGTATTCAGAACCCTGGGCTGGAAGACAGGAACTGAGTGCAGAATAAACCCACCCATAATCCAGGCAGAAGCAGTTAATGACTTGTTATACCAACTGGAGACTCACAAGTCTATGGGGTTAGATGGGATCCACCTGAAAGTGCTGATGGAGCTGGTGGAGGAGCTAGTCAAGTCACTATCAGTTATTGGCAGTCCTGGTTAACAGGGGAGGTCACAGACAACTGGAGGCTTGCCAATGTGATGTCCATCTACAAGAAGGGCCAGAAGGAGGATCCAGGGAACTGCAGGCCTGTCAGCCTGACCTTGGTACTGGGGAATATTATGGAATGTTTCATTTTTAATGCATTCATATGGCATGTAGAGGACAACCAGGAGATCAGACTCAGTCAGCATGGGTTCATGAAGGTACTGCTTGACCAACCTGATCTCCTTCTATGACCAGGTGACCTACCTAGTGGATGAGGGAGCAGCTGTGGATATTGTCTACCTGGACTTTAGTAAGGTCTTTGACACTGTGTCCCACAGCATTCTGCTAGAGAAGCTGGCAGCTCATGGTTTAGACAAGTGTACTCTTCAAAGTGTTAAAAACTGTCTGGATGGTTGAGCCCAGATTGTTGTGGTCAATGGAGTTAAATGCAGTTGGCAACCGGTCACAAGTGGTGTTCCTCAGAACTCGGTGCTGGGGCTGGTCCTGTTTAATATCTTTATTAATGATCTGGATGAGGGGATTGAGTGCACTCTCAGTAAGTTTGCAGATGACTCATGATAGGATGAGAGGAAATGGGCTTAAGTTGTGTCAGGGGAGGCTGAGGCCAGATATTAGGAAAAATTTATCCACTGAAAGAGTGGTGAGGCATTGAAACAGACTGCACAGGGAGATAGATGATGGGGTCAATATCACTGAAGATGTTCAAAAAATGTGTATACATGACACTTCAGGACATGGTTTAATGGTCATGATAATGTTGGGTAGACAGTTGGACTTGGTGATCTTAGAAGTCTTTTCCAACCTTAATGATTCTATGATTCTATGACTCCTTCCCACTCAAATTGTCCAATCACCTATACATTTCATTTTGGACATTTACTGTTTATGGTCAGGCACTCTATCATTACCTTTCAGTGATGGAAGCAACACAGTCAATCAAGTTAATCCTTTCTGTTTAAAATGTAATAGTCCATTCAGAGTGGTAAATCAACTGTTGGCTTTAGCATGTGAGAGATTCACAGACAATGTCCCTGCTCTATGTTGTTCAGACCCACCCCTTTTGTTGAATAAAAATTTTGGCCTGAACTTGAGAAGACTTTCCATATGTATGTTTCATCAACATGACATCCTTCTACAAAAAAAAGCTATTTTATTTCAGTAACTGACATTTTCTATAATAAAAATATTTTGATAAAAAATATCAAGCTGAAAAATTCTATTACTGTATTTCAGTTAACCAAACTCTCTGATTAATTATTATGCTTATGAAACTAATTAGACCTTAATAACAAATGTGCAGATGAACTGGGAGAGCTGGGTGACCAATTTAGGGCAAACACAGAGAGTTGATTAATTTAGCTCTTAATTGTGCATAAATTATTCACAAAGTAGTGTTGATTTTATTTTGGGTTTTTTTTTTTCATTATTCACAACTATGCAGCAATTCAGTCATTAGAGATAGCAGTCTGTCATATAATTTTCTTGCAAGATATTAGTCCATCATGGCCAGAAAAGATTCTTTTCTCTACCCAGATCCTGTTCTCCATTTTGTTTCCCTAGGAATTAAAAGGATGCAAAAAGAGAATAAAAAATAGAGATATATGATTTCTGGGGAGCAGGGAGATTCTGCACTTTATAGAACAACACAGCTGATCACAGTATGGAGATCATTCTCTCTCTGTTGTCTCTTCTTGGTTTATGCTCTTCCTTGGTGCCTTCCTTTCTTTTTTCTGCATGTAGTAGGCTTTGTTTGGGTTTGTTGCTGTTGTCATTCAGTATTTGTTCTGCAGTGCTGTCTTGAAGACTTGATTACAAGATGATTTATTTATGAAAATCATAGTTTGCATATTAAAAGTTAAAGACATATTTAAATGGAAATAAATTTCTTCCAGTTTGTGTCATACCATGCAGCTGTAGAAGGAAGAAAGTCAGGAGATTCTTGTTAAATCTACAGACTGAAAAATTGCAATGTATAGAAATACATTTCTAATGTAACTTCAACAGTGTTTTCTACATGACACAGTGGGTATAACCATCAAGAGAGACACATGTTAATCACAGATTTGTCATACGCTTGAAACCAGGTGCTCACAACGCAGCCGTATTTCCAGAATAAGTTACTCCTCCTGTGTGTAGTTTAATGAAACCTCAGGTACCTGCAAACCAGTACATATGAGTATATGAGTGAAAGTTATTGTTGGTTTGTATATATAAAACATAAATCACAACAGAGCAATGAAAAACATTTTTTTCGCAAACAGAAATCAACAAATTAACATGTTATGTAGAAAACATTGACAACGTTTAGGTAACAGGTTACAAGACTGAAATACAGTCAGGCATACAGCATGTGTTAAGCAAGTCACATTTTGAAATTGTTTGAGTAAGAGAGAATCAAAGTAATTTTTCCACAGACTTTTGTAAACATAGTCTCATACCTTGCACTAAAATCTTCCGTGCTCTCAAATCTCATCACAAAATTATCCTTTACCTACTTTGAAGCATTTAAGTGCCAAATATTTAAAGTGCTTGGGTATCTGATGTAGCATGTACTTTTAAAGGTGTGTCAAAGGGAAATAAAAAAAAAGTCTTTTTCAATACACCATTATTGCTTGCTTGAATTCTTCATTCTTAATGGCTTTCCACCTGTTTCCTAGAGAGAAAAATTTATCACAGTGCTATGCACTCCTTTCAGTGACCACATTAAATTCAGTGAATAGGTTCTCTAAGTTATTGGTCTGAAATCTTGGCTGGTGACCTTGTACAGAATGTCTTACAAGCTTAGATGCAGCAAAATTCAGTTTCTGTATCTGGAAAACCAAGGAAGAATCCAATTCATCAGGTATTTGTTTCTGTTCATTTTATGAACGACCTATTAAATTTTTGTCTACAAATAGCAATTTACTACATGCTATAACAAAACAGAGAAAACTGCAAATTGGGCCTAACAATTGAAGCTGATTTGCAGTGACAAAGGAAAATGAAATCAAATTCCAGAATGCTCTGAATCACTTCTTATACTTCCCCCTTTTCTTACACAGCTTTCATCAGGTTTGATTAACAAGGGCAACTACCATTAACCACCTTGTACATTATTCTATGGCAATTCTGTCACCAGAAGTCCCTTGACCATATTTTATGAAGAGCTCCTGTAATTAATAACCAAGCATAATAAAATTTTGCATATAAAGTTTCATTCCTCAGCAGTGGTTTAGGAGAATTTTCCCTATTCATCCAACATCTATGACAGCATTTGACAACACAGACTCTAGTCTAAGATATATCAGTATATGAGGATAGTGAAACATCTCTGTCAAGAATCATATAGACCTATACCATGTTCCAGAGGTTTTTTTTATGATAACAAGGACTGCTGTGTTTAAATGTATTCTTGACAAAATGTTCTGGGATTAAATTGCAGGACACATTGCAGAAAGAACAAGGGAGTTGTACCAGTGGCTCTACAGCTCTACTTACAGGGGATAGCAGAGCAAACTACCAGTGGGAGATTAAGCTTGCGGCTGCTTTTAGTAGCAGTGATTTATTTGATTTATTAACTAATTAAGCCTTTTAGCAACCCTGTGTAAGATTTCTAAGCATATTATCCCCTAGAAAAATGCAGGGGAAGGAAAAAAAATCCTTCAAGATTTCATTTCTCAGTGCCATTTCACAGGAGTGAAGTAAATGCTAGCCTTTCTTTGTAGATGGACAGGAAAAGAAAATCACTGTTCAGCCATAGATGCCTTGGTGACCCATCCTTTAGTCATGATTTCATGAGAGAAAGCAGATAAAAATGTCATAGCCCATAGCAAAATTAGTTTCACTCATTTTATGTAAGTGTTTTTGTTTGAGGGAAGGAAGGCAGATGTGCCCTCCTGTATGACCTCCTCAACAGGCAGTGCCGTCCAGACAAGTGACAAGGAGGACAAGATGCATAGCTTCTCTCTCTGTGAACTGTGCAGGGCAAATCTATCCAGAAAGGTTTTCAAGGTGCTTATCTATGTGGGGACCAAGGATTTTCTCATCAAGCTAGATATCTATGCTGCCTACTACTGCTTTATATTCATGTTGCAACAAATCTTCTGCGTCCTCCTGAGCTAAATGCAAGGAAACCATCCCCTTTCTGATACTGTCAGTCCTCACCTTGATATCCACTTATAGGGATAGCAGGGTGGATGTAAGTCAGGACAGGCTTGTATAAGGAGAAGATCTTCAAAATGAACTTTTAAAATATGTTTGTACATTGACCTACAAACTGCTGAAAGATAGCTGTGACTTGTTGGGTGAGGGGCAAGAGATAACTGACGTTTCTGCAGTACTTCCCACACAGCGGATTAAGACTGCCATCTATTGCCCCTGATGCTGTATGTGTGCAATCTTCCTGAGTAATTCTGAACAAATTCATGTCTCTCTGCAGCTAATATCCAAGGAAAAAAAGCTCTCTGCATGCATGTTTTTCTTCAGTTTTCAGTCTTTTCTGTAAAAGATATGACATACTACTGTACTAAGGCAGAACACATTCTTGGCATCTGAAATCTTTGTTAATTTTAAACACATTATTTTTTTGTAGAACAAAGCCTTACAGGTACCTTTCTTGGGATGGAAAATGTATTCCTGAACTATATAAATACACCAGCAAAGAAAATTAAGGTAATTTATATTTCAGTCATCTGTAAAACAGACATGAGGAAAACCATAATCAAGAATTCTATTTTCTCAGTGCATTAATAAGAGATTACATGTATCATCTGGATTTCTCGAAATGAAACCTGAAGGCAACAAAATCAAACCTAAACAGCAATTAAAAAACAACTTTGAGGGAAAAACATTGCTGACAATTGAGCTCTGCAATATTCATTTCATGGACCAGATTTTATACTAAGTATGATTCAAAGTGAGGGAAAAGATACAAACTGTCATTAAACCCCTTAGGACCTATTAGCAGGTGAGCACCTGGCTAAGCAAGGGGACAGAGCATAGCAGATTTGACTACTTCCTCCACAGTGGTCCCTCTATAAAGTGCTTTATGGATGGCTGAATTGCACCTACCAGCTCAATGATAGTTCTGACAGGGAGTTTTCCCTAGAGAGGTCATACCATGCACTGTGAGAGTGCCAGCCACAGCAAGATGTTCTGTCAGCTCCTGTGTAAACTAATCTGAATAGTTTCACCTGCCATGTAGTATAATGCAGGTATTTCAAAAAAGTGCCATAAGCATGAAATATCCTTCCTCAATTATAAGGTAGTAACATGAATCACTACTTAGCTGTGAAATAGCCAGTTACATGGCATGAGAATGTAGCTTTTAACAGAAAACTGTGGACCAGGTTATTCAATGTACATCAGCATACTTCTGATGAAAACTGTGGACTTACATAAAATGTCTGAGGACTTGGCTCAGTATTTTTTGTGATCAATGTCGTAAGTTTAGTTTAATGTTGTCAGATAGACCATGTATAAATCTATGTTTGTGTGCAAGGCACACAAGTGGTTTTGTACGACAGGGACAGATACCAACAAGATTAAAGTGGTCAGCTTACTTGTACTTGTAAAACAAACATATAACAAGGGTCAATTCTTCCTTCTCCCTCAGACATCAATTATAGCATCTGAAAGAAGAATTTCTATGCTGTACTTTAAAAAGTTCTGTCTGCATAAACCCCTAAGTTTTTTGGGTAAGCAGTGCCTAGGATTCAGTGTTATTTCACTCATTATCTGTGCTATATAGAACAAAGCACGACATATAGAATCTCTAGGTATGGACCAGGATCTTACTTTCTTGACTACAGAAAGGACAATTCTTGTACACAAATGCATACAACCTATGTAGAAGATGAAAGCTGCAAGGAAGAAAAGGAAGAAGCTAAAGTCATTGAAAATGACTTCATAACTGTACCATTGGTACAACTTTGTTCTTGATAGGCTTTGGGAAAAAAAAAAAAAAAAAAAGGCTCTACAGCCTCTAAACATAGAGACATTTTTCTTACAGTTTTAAAATTTGTATTTTCAAATACTTAAACAAGTAAATAACTCAAGTCATATAAATAATCCCATTATAATAAACATGGCTTCATTAATTGTTAGTCTAATCCTTTGTTTTCAAAACCAGAACCAGAAGAAATATAGAAAGATCGTATGAGTGTGCAGATGTGTGTAGGTGACAAATAGCACAGAACTGACTATTTGCTGATATATATTGATAGACATTTTGGTAAAATATATTTCATATTCAAGGCTAGAATGAACTTTGTTTTGGAAAAAAATAAGAAATAAAACCTTTTCTTATTGACATTGTCAACAGAATTGTAAGGTAACAGCCCTGTTTCTTTCTTACTTGTAATGATCATTAAAATCTGTGAAAACAGTGAAATCTGTTATAAGATTTATCATTACAATACATACTTATCAGTTTATAACTCTATTATGCATGTATTTCTCTTGCTGAAATTAATGTTTGTCTGAATTTTAATGTGTTGTCCATATTTTGGCAATTTCAGCAAAGTGATTCTGATATCATGAGAAAATTTCTGTGTGTTTGCAAAAATTTATGTTGGCTATGGATATGATGGATTCATTAGAATCTTGTAATGAACTCTCTAGTTTAACTATGAGCACTGATTGTGGTCCTTGACATTACAGTACATAGAAGTAGTCCATCTGAGCCTACATCATTTTTGCACAGCAATCAAGCATTTTCCATTATAGACCTGAAGAAACAGAGCAGGACTTTTCTGCAACTTGATCTTACAACATACTAATTATTAAGCTAAATATTAAAATGCAGAAGCAGTGAACCCAACTTTCTTGTGCTCCTATTATCCCCCATCTCTGCATTCAGTCAATATGAACAAAGCAGGCACCAAGGAGGGTGGGAGGAGGCAGAAGAAACAGCAGTCAAGAAAAGAATCAGACATGGGGCAGAGAACAGGAAGAGGAAGAGGAAGCAGTGTGGCTTTCTCCTGCAGTGACAAGGCAAGGGCTGGACGTGAATCCATCTCAGGTCTCTTGGGTGGTCTATAATCAAGTTCAATAAAACATGAAATTCTGAATGACACATGGTCACTCAAGATTAAATGCCAATGAAAACAAAAGGAAAAAAATATTATGCTTCCTGTGAAAAAATTCCTTTTGTATATGTCTGGAGGGTGCTTGACATACACATAATACAAAACAGTATAACTTATTGGAATATTTTAATTTTCTATATATTTTCCACTTTTGGAATGATTCATCCTACCTACTAATGACTAGAATAAAAACTTTTACTTGGAAAATTACTTTTTTTAGTCTGTAAAACTAGTCTGTTTTATTATTTCCTTGGCATTTATGTCCCAAAAGCACTTAGAAGCAATTTTTATCCAAGATCCATTGTGGTTAGTAGTAGGCAAGCCTGCCCTAAATGCCTCTGTTCTGAAGAGATTATACAATATTTGCAATTTAAGTGAAGTCCCTTTTGTACCGATAATTCATGTTTCTTCTTAGGAACATAATTTAGCTTTCTCCCCTTGAATAATATTTTAAGCTCCTACATGGGCAATATTTTAAGTATGTATTTTATTTTAATCACTTACAAAGTGTTCAGAATACCTAGTATTACATGCATATTTTCTAATGTAATCTTTTAATAGAAAACTAAACATTAGTTTAATTTTTTAGACAACATATTAATTCTCAAAATAATGAGTTTGTTCACCAGTAGTCAGCTACTACACAGAGAGATACAAGCCAGAGACTCAAGCTGTGAATTACATTTTAATTTATATGAAAAGTAACCATGACAATTTTTATACAAATGCTTTGGTGGTGGTTTTTGTTGTTGTTGCTGTTTTGGTTGGTTGGTTGTTTTTGTTTAGATTTTGTTTGTTTGGGATTTTTGTTTGTTTGTTTCCTTTTTTTGTCATTACAATAAAGAATACAAATAAAAAAGTATTATTTCTTCCCCATGCTTTCATCTTTAGCAATTGAAATAAGTATTAGTATATACATCAGCATTTCTCCAGCACTACAAAAATATGAGCCACATCTTCCATATTAATAATATTTGCCACAGCTGTTTGGCGAATTAGGAGCTCACTGCATACATATTTTGCCTTTGTCTCTAACTTAATAAGCAATGAATGTACACAATACTTATTCTCAACCATTTATTATAAAAGAAAAATAAATCAATTCTTTCTGCTTGAAAATCTGATCTCACTGTGTAGGGAGACAATTTCCTTAGAAAGTGATTGCTCTTTCCATATTTAAGTTCTTGTAATTTCTTTTTTTCTACAGGTTTTGATTTTTATATGCACATGTGTATGTCTGCAGAAATGTAAACACAGATTTCATTCTACAGCAAAATCAGTGAAATGAATGCAACCACACAAGTATTAAGCCTATGCAGAAGAAACCAAGAATGTCAGAAAAACAACTGCCAAAAGCTTTCTGGGAAGCAGACATCAAAAGTCAGGACCATGGAAGAATTTCTCTGAAGTCTGCTAAAGGAACTTGCTAACCCTGTTGCAGAAATGCTTGGAAGGGAGCACTTCAGTGTCTACTGCAGCTTTTTGTGTGACATAAAGAATCTTTATTAGAAATTCCATCCTTAGTAGTACGGAAAGGGATCAATGTATAAAGGATGCATTTAACACTGTTCTGACCCAGCCTGTGGCTGTTGGAATAGTTCAGGTGACACTAAACCCAGCACAGGCAAGACTGGCACATCTCCCTTTCCCTTAGTCAAGGAACAGGATATTGGTTGAGGAAACAGTTGTCAAGTCTGACTCTTGGATGGACACCTGGTTTGGTACAGGGTCTTTGCAATTGTGTGTCGTCTTCTTTGCAGTGACAACTCCAAAGCCAAAGCTGGGACCAGACCAAAAATTTTCACATAGATATTTTGTACCAGAAAATAAAAATAATTTTTTCCCAACACAAATCATGGCTTTTTATTTCTTTTTTTTTCCCCTCTTGTTGCCAGCTTGAATTTTAATTTTCTGAAGTTTTGGAACCTCCACTCTAAACCATACAGATTTGTGAAATTATGAAGATTACTTTTCTTATTTCCACATTTTATTGTAACTGATGTCACTAAATGAAATAGATACTAGGGGAAAGACCCTAAACAGATGTCAACATGTCAGAATTCTGCTGAAACTGAACAAGGTCTTTTGAGTTATATGTTCTCTATAAAGCTTAAAAACAAGAAGAGATAAAGAATATTTTGAAAAGCCCAAACATCAATCCTATTGCACTGAAGTGTTGAGAAGGCAAAAACTAAAAGAAGAGGCATACACTTAAAATTTTAAAACTAAAAAAAAAAGTAAGTTTTTGCATTTCATAACCTGTGAAATTTATGCAAATTCTCAATATATGCAGCTAATATTATTATCATATTTTTCCTTCATGTCTGTGCTATACAAATTACTCAATGTAGCTAAAATTTATTAGCATAGATGCAAAATGAAGACATGTTGCAGATCTCTTAGATAAGTAATGTTACTTTCCACCTCTCAGCTGTAGGTACAAAATAGAAAAGGGAAGGTTCAGGGTAATACTCCCAACTGTAGCAATCTCTGGTCACCACAGCTCAGCTTCTAAAGGTTATTGTGGGGGTGGTTTTTTTTTGGTGAATCATATTAACAGATGGATTGTCACAAGTTTGAATTTTTAGAATCATAGAATCATTTCTGCTGGAAAAGACCTTCAATATTATCAAGTCCAACCTTATTCCTAGCCCTATCAAAACCTCTAAACCATGTCCCTAAGCACAACATCTACCCAGCTCTTAAACACCTCCAAAGGTGGTGACTCCACCACCTCCTTGGGCAGGCTATTCCAATGCCTGACAACCTTTAAGTAAAGAAATTTGTCCTAATATTCAGTCTGAACCTCCCCCAGTTTCAGGCCATTTCCTCTTATTCTATCACTTGTCACTAAAGAGAACAGACCAACTCCTGCCTTGCTACAACTACCCTTCAGGTAGCTGTACAGAGCAATAACGTCTCCCTTTAGCCTTCTTTTCTCAAGGCTAAACAACCCCAGATTCTTCAGCTTCTCCTGATAAGAGGCATGATCCAAACCCTTTATTAGCTTAGTAGTCCACCTCTGTACCCTCTCCAGGACCTCAACGTCCTTGTAGAGACTGGCCCAACACCTAACACAGTATTCGAGGTGTGGTCTCACCAAAGCCAAGTACAGAGGAATGATCACCTCCCTGCTCCTGCTGACTACACTATTCCTGATACAGCCCTTTGACACCAACCTGTCTTACAGCACATAGGGATGGCCTACTCCTGTGCCTTTAAGATTAACTTCTTAAAAAAATGTCCAGCCTTCCTGAACTCCTATATCTTTCAAAACTGGCTACCAGGGGATTCTATGAAGTGACCTCCGAAACAAGTCAATGTCTGCCCTTCGAAAGTCCAAAGTGTCAGTATGGCTGCCCCCACTCCTAAAATCTCTAAGAACAGAGAACTTAATAATTTCATGGTCACTATTCCCTAGACAGCCTCCAACCACCACATCCTCCACCAGTCCTTCTCTGTTCAGAAACAAGAGGTCCAACAGGGCACCTTCCCTGGTCGGTTCACGTACCAACTTCATGAGGAAGTTGTCCCCTACACATTCTAGTAACCTCCTGTATTGTTTCCTTTCTGCTATTTCCAGCAGATAGCTGGGAAGTTGAAGTCCCCCATAAGAACAACATCAAGTGACCTCGAGATTTCTCCCAAGTGCTTATAGAATATTTATCTACCTCACTGCTCTGGTTGGGAGGTCTATAGCAGACACTCACAGCAATATTAGCTTTATTGGCCTTGCCCCTTAACCTGAGCCAAACTCTCAACCTCATCATCACTATACTTAAGTTCCAAGCATTCATAACGATCCCTAACATACAGGGCCACCCCACCACCTCTCCTTCCCTGTCTATCCCTCCTAAAGAGCTTGTAGCCATTGACTGTGGCACTCCAGTTGTGAGAGGCATCCCACCATGTTTCTCTGATGGCCACTATGTCATAGACTTCCCGTTTCATTGTGACTTCAAGCACATCCTGTTTGTTGCTCATACTCTGTGCATTGGTATAGATGCACGTCAGATGAGCTGATGATCCCAGCACCTTCCTGTGAGTGTGAGTCCTATTTCCTACCAGACACTTCTTAGATGCTTCCCTGACTTCTAAAACATTAACAAATGCCCCTGCCTCATAATTTCTCATGTCATGCCTATTCCTTGTCTCCACTGAGAGGACAGCACAAGAGTCCTTGCTGGCACACCACCTTGTAGACCCTGACATGCTTCCCTTGGGCTTACTCATAGCAGGCCTAGCTATATCCCCTTTCCCCTTCAAAACTAGCTTAAAGCTCTACCAATGAGCCCTGCTAACTCCTGCCCCAGAATCCTTTTTCCCCTTTGTGACACGTGCATCTCATTTGTTGCCAGCAGGCCAGGTATATTTTATATCAACCCATGATCAAAACACCCAAAGCCCTGATGATAACAGCAATCCCAGAGCCATGAATTAATCTGATTTATCTTCCTGATAATTCCCTCATTCATCCCTGCCACTGGAAGGGTAGAGGACAACACAACTTGCACTCCTGATCCCTTAAGCAGCTTCCCCAGGGCCCTAAAATCTCCCTTAATTGATTTTGGGTTTTGAGTAGTGTCATCATTACTACCCACCTGAAACACAAAAAGCTGATAATAATCTGAAGACTTCACCAGGGTGGGGAGTTTGTCTATCACATCCTTAACTCATGCCCCAGGGAGACAACAGACTTCTCTATTAAGCAAGTCTGAACAGCATATTGGGCCCTCTGTCCCCTTCAGGAGGGAGTCACCCACAACAATGACTTGTCTGGTTTTCTTTCTGGAGACAGTTTTGATGCTTATTCTGGGGCAACTTGGTCTTGGTGGTACCTCTGGCCTAGGTGAACTATCCACCCCTCCATCAGTCAGTTCCTCCTGCAGGGCTCCATACCTGTTCTACAAGAGGATCTGGGAAGGTGAGGGAGGCCGGGAGGGCATTCGCCTGCCTCCCCGAGCAGGGACTTGCTTCCATTCCCCCCCATTACTTCAGTCTCCTCCTTCTGCCTGGTGGCAAGAGAGGAGGGGAACCTCTGCTTCTTGTGAAACTTCCACATTCTGTCTTTGTCTCAGGGAGTGGCTCCACCCATCTATTTCCCTCTCCACTCCCTGATAGTCCTTAACCTCTCCTTCGCCACATACTTCTGCCATCATGCTGAGCAGATCACCCAACTTTTCACAAAGGACACAGTAGTTATCAGAGCTGCCATTCACTGCCAGTGCAAGGCTCAGGTAATCCCCACAGCCTGTGACCTGGACAGCTTCATGTTTCTGTAAGAGTTCTGTCTTGGTTCCCACATCCATTGTGGTGAGTGCTGAAACTGCTGCCTTCCATCACACGGAGACCATAGCAGAGACCATGGCTGTTTGTGCTTTTCATTGTGAAAGCCACTGCTTTGCTTTCTGGTGACTAAGTGGTGGTTTTGGTTTTGCCACGTTTAAAAAGCCCACGGTTGTACCAGTAAAGGCATGTCACCCTCTCAGCCCTGTTCACGTGAGAGCTGTCAGCTCTTGCCTGGTCTCACTGCTCTTTTTTGGGGACACCTGGCCCTGGGAACCCATTTTTTTGCCTTAACCTAGTGCTTGGCTAGAGAACTTACCACTGCTGATGACACTGCTTTACTCTCTTTGCTCTTTCTTTTCTATTATATTTCTAGATTAGTGATAGCACTACTGATATAGAAAAAAAGATGGGGAGGAGGTGAAGGAAAAAAGAAAGCAAAGCATTTCTGTGGTTCATCTGTTTTGTTGGTTTTGGTTTGGTTTGGTTTGATTTCTTTTTCGGGGGGGGGGGGGGGGGTGGGGGTGTGTGTGGGGGAGGGGGGGGGGTGGGGGGGGGGGGGGGGGGGGGGGGGGGGGGGGGGGTGGGGTGGGGGGGGGGGGGGAGGGGTTGGTTTGGGGGTGAGCAGTTGGGTTGGGGTTCAGCAG
>JANIJG010012923.1:20593-31450 GCA_024611175.1 Megaceryle torquata | reverse complement strand
TGAGCGGGGTGGAGGGGGCGAGGATCAAGGGACGCCGGAGGAGGGGGGGGGGTAGGGGGCGGGGGGGGGGGGGGGGGGGGGGGTGTGGAAATAAAATAAATCTACAGTTGCTGAGAACTTCGTGATGATTTTTTGCTCAGTGGTTTTCCCAAATAATCTTTATCCTATATCTCTGTAGGGTATTACTGCTATCAAGAAACAATAGCACCATTTAAGCCCCTCAAACTCTGCATGTGTAGAGTCTGCATGTGCATTGGTCATTCTGGTTTTAATTCTACACTGCACAAATCATCTGTAGCATCAGCACCTGATAAGCTGTAGCTATTGAATTGCTTTCACTTTTTACATAACAAAACCAAAAGAAACATTTTGGAGACACTGGTCCAAACACTCAGCCATAAATTTTTGCAACTTGTCACTCAGCGCCCTGGCCCAAAGATCTGCAGCTATTACCAACTGAGAACCTCAAAAACTATACAGAATATTATTTATCTCTGCCTAATAAATCACTACCCAGAAAATCATTCTGTAATTAAGAAGGCTTCTTTAGTCTTGACATGTTACTAATAAGATGAGAGGTCAGTTTAAAAGACAGATAAAGGAAATGATTTAACAATGGTGATAAATTTTCCATTTACTATTTAAGGAAAGGGTCGCTTTTTATTGGCTGAGGGTTGATGTTTGACCTTCTGGGAAAACAGATTATTTACAGATATATCAAGATAAAAACTTAATTTTAAGTAGTCCACAAAATGATTTACATACTTAGGATGTCGGATGTCTGGCAGGGATCGCTCCAGTGCTATATTGTTGCTAACAAATATGTTGAAGCCATTTTCCCTATAAGCAGAATCATCATGGTCTTCCTCTGTAAGAGGGTACGGCTTTCCATGTTCACCTTTCCCTACAACAAAACAAAACAATTATTGGCCTCAAACTGACACCACAAAATGGGCTACAAAGATAAAAATAAGTTAGACTGAACTTCAAACAGTACACTGTGTCTGGAACAAATGGATTCTCTAAGGAATTTCTTGCAATGTCTTTAGCGACGCTCCTGTAACTTCCAATACAAAACCAGAAAGCAGATAAGAATAATGGAAATCAGATGTCTGAGTTCACCCAATTCAACTAGTTTTTCCTTCTTTCCAGAGACACAATCAGCTTAAAGCCATTTTATACATAAAAGTTTAATTTATAAATTAAGCTAAGGCCTTTTTGCATCAGAATCAAGCTTTCATAGTAAGATTATGAACAAATGGATCAGTTCCAGCAATACTGTTTTTGATTGCCACGAGGAACCCAATTACTCAGTTGCTCTACATTTTAGCAGTTAAAACACCCTCCTCCCACTTCCCTCTTTTCCAACAGCAACTTCAGCATTGAGGTTTAGATTGTCCAACTTTCCAGAAAAAGGAAACTAAATGTTTTGCTCTAGGCTCCTTAAACACCCTTGCACTCCAAGGGACTGGCCAGATATACTCCGTGGTTCTATCATCTCAGCACTGCTGATTTGGTTTCAGAAACTGGTCACTTGGGTTCCCTAAAGAAATCATCTGCTTGTTCCTTGGCAAAGCACAGACTTTCTATTCCAGCTTTTTACTCCCAAATTAGTTCTCATCGTCAGTCACTTGGCTTGCTTAGGACCCACCTCAGGCAACAATACCTCTATTTTTTTTCTCCAGTCAGAGAGGAGAGAACAAACAAAAACACTTCCAAGAAAATAAGAACAAAAAAGCCTTCACTTCTCAACTATTTTCATTCTTCTCATTCCTGCAAAGGATGAACTCTTCGGAATTTCTAGGCCCTTCAGGCCTACTCAAATTCTCCACATCTAACTGATCAGCTTATAACACCTCTGTCCCTCTCCCTCCAGGCCCTCTCTTAAGAAAATGCCTCCTTTTACCTGAGCCCTTTTAGCTAAATTAATCACCTTCCCAGCTGGATCTGCTAAGTGACCAAGGCCCCCTGATCCTCAGCTAATCGGGAGCAGCTGCAAGAGGGGATGAAGAAGGAACCAGCTGAGAGCTCAAAGAAACATCCAGCAGTATCCTTAGAGCTCATGAGCCTCTGTCAATACTCTGTCTCATGTTACACATGCACAAACCAGTAAAAGCACAGAATATGCAATTAAAGATGATGTAATTACTCAATTTTAGATTTTTTCCATGTAAAATAATCACATTTATTCCAAATTTAGTGCATATAACTATAATTCCATTTAAATTCTTAATTAAAATAATTAATGTTACTTACATTAAAAAAGTGAGTTTGCATTATGAAGTACTCTTTGTTTATGCTATTTCATTACTAACAGGTATCTTATCACTTATTTTCAAACATCCCCAAATGCACGTAACATGCTAACATAATACAAACCCCAAGACTAAGCTTCTATATGAGTCTTTATGATTTCATACTAAATATGGGGAGGATTTCATACTAAATATGGGGAGGAACTATAATATAAAGAAAGCTGCTGATGTACGACTCAAACTTCATTAGTACAATTATATCAATTCTGTTTCATAATACAGTAAAAATAAGCTAATGTCATTCAATCCTCCCCAAGACATAGAAATTTTAGCCCCTTCATCTGTCTCTTCATCCTCGTTGAGAGCTCTATAACAGACTCCCAATAGGATATCTGCCTTGTTGGCCTTCCCCCTCATCATAACCCAGAAGCACCTGACCTTACCATCAGTCACTGAGCTCCATACAGTCAAAAAATGCCCTAACATGCAGAGCCACCCCACTGCCTCTCCTCTGCTTATCCATCCCCAAATGCTTATAGCTATCCATTGCAAGACTTCAGTCATGAGAGTCATCCTACCACATTTCTGTGATGGTGACTACATCATAGCTGTCCTGCTGCACAAGGCTTCTAGCTCCTCCTGTTTGTTGCCCATTTGCATGCATTGGTGTAGATGCGCTAGAGCTGGGCTATCGGTTTCACCCCCAGCACTGCTGTGCTGCCCCTTGGCTCATCTCTAGTGAGCCTGGTTTTATCCCCTCCCCACTTCAAACCTAGCTTAATGCCTTCTCGGTGAGCCCTGACAACTCATGAGCGAGAATACTTTTCCCTCTTTGAGACAGTTGAACTTCATCTATCACCAGCAGGCCTGGTGACACAAACATCTCCATGATCAAAAAATAAAAACTCCACTGGTGCCACCAACCTCTCAGCCACGTGTTAATCAGGTGTGTTCTCCTGTTCCTTTCACTATTCTTCCTGACTGAGGATGGAGGAAAATACCACCTGAGCTCCTGATCCTGCAACCAATCGCCCCAATGCCCTGAAGTCCTTCCTAATCACTTTTGGATTCCTGTCCACAACCTCATCTCTGCCAACGTGCATAACCAGTAGTAGGCAATAACCAGAGGGCTGAACCAGACCAGGGAGTTTCCTGGTGAAGTCACTAACCCAGGCCCCAGGGAGGCAGCACTGCCCTGTGGGATGAATCCTGCTGGTATATGGGGTCCTCTCGTCCTCTCAGAAAGGAATCATTTACAACTACCCTCCTTTTTAATTAACAGAAGGATCCCTAATGCATGGGGCTGGCTGACTCACCCCAGGCAACCCCCTGAATGGCTCTTTATCTACATCCTCATTTGCCTGGCCCTCCAGTTCCAGAGCCCCATACCTGTTGTGTAAGGGCAACTGGGAAGGTGAAGAAGACTGGGAGGAGATTCGCCTGCCTCCCTGTGCAGGGACCTGTTTCCATTCCCCCCCATCTCTTAGGTCCCCTCCTTCTGCCCAGTGGCAAGAGGGGAGGGGATCCTCTGCTTCTTGTGGAGCATCCAGCTTCTGCCTTTGCCTCAGGCTGTGGCCCCACTGATCCATCTCCCTCTGACTCCTGATGCTCCTTCACTTTTCCAGTGCCTCTCTGCTCTACTACCAGGCTGAGCAGACCATCCCCTGTTCACCCTGCACACAGGGGTGTCTCTGCTCCCTCGGGTTCAAGTGCTAGTCCTGGGTGTTCCCTTGCAGCCGGAGACCTGCATGGCTGCCACAGGCATGTGCTAACCACACATGCCAAGTGCTAACCATGGCCAGGTCCTCTTCTGGAAGGGCAATGACCACTAGCTGGGTTTGGCACTTTGGCCAGGGGGTGTGATACACACCCTGGGCCCACCTCAGCTCTCTGCGCCCTGAGGGCCACTTTAGGATGCAGGGAGGGGGTGGTGTGGTGGTTGCTATCGCTGTGGCAACACACACGGCTGGCCCACCTCTCTGTACTGTTTTTACAATATTATTTTCTGTATATTCCATCTTTTCACCCCGTATGAAGAAGGGTGGATTCTTTGCTTTGCTTTTCTTAAACAAGTCCATTAAGGCTATTTGGGAGATGAGTATTTTTTGTAGTACTAGTTTGCTCATGCTGTCTCCTGCTAGTGAAACTGAAGACAAGTACTTTTAAAGCAGTCTCTGGTCTTTCTTGCTGAATAGGGAGCACTATCGCTGTGCATAAGCCAAAACAATAGGTATCACGGTTGTTACCTAGAGCAACTCAGGAAGGGGCTGAACATTTTTAGATCATGCTGCAGAAGTATTTGACCAATTGCAGGCTATAAATTGTTTTTATACTCAGTAAGTTGGGCCATGAAGTGCACCAGAAGTTGTGAAGCATGACTCTTTCCTAATAGTATATTAAAATATACACATAGAACATTATGGACTTTTATGAATCCTGTGAATATTTCTTCCAGCTTTCTCTGCTTACTCCCTCACCCTGCAGCTCCTACTAATTAGCTAGGGATCATGTGGTGGTCATCTAGCAGATCCAGCTAGAAGCAGTTAGCTGATTTCTCTAAAAGAGCTCAGGTAAAAAGAGACTTTTTCTTATGACCTGGAGAAAAGAGGAAAAAAAAGAGCTTAGAAGATAAATACTAAAAAAGTGAAATGTAAGTTTTGAATAATCTGTATGCCTGAAGGGTTCCCTTTGTACAGAAAATGGCTATGTACAAGTCTCCTCAGCGTCACAAATTATCATAAGCACATTAAAACTCTTCTATTACTGATTTGCTTTACTAGACGACTGACAGAAGTTGGTATCACTGCACATTGGTTTGGAATTGTATTATGCAAAAATTTACCTAAAATGGCAAAGTGACAAATTGAAACGCCACAACGCAAGAGTAGGAAAATTCTGGTGAAAAAGAGCACAAAGGGCTTAATGTCCCATTACTGGCTACAGGAGGCTACTTTAAACCCATCAATAGACAGGTATAAGCCCTCCTATACTGTTTGTTCTGCCCGAAGGCAAAATAGCAATTCAGAAAATGCATCAGGGCTACAAAGTGTTGTAGGGAACGGAGAAAGCAAAAAGGTTAAACAGTAAATTTTGGGCCTTAAAAAGGCGTTCACCCAAATGTGATGGATAAAACCAACCCAGCACTAAGAACTGACACTAACTCTCTCTGAGGCTGGTTTACAATTTCAGCACAAATAACCCCAAGAACTAGGGACAATCAGAAGTTCAGTTACTTGGATTTTGATTTTACAAGGAGGAGAGAAAGGAAGAGAAGAACCCAAAAGCACAAGAATGACACATATATTCAGTCTGGACCCAAATTCTCCACTATGTGGGAACCCTAACAGCGCAACTTAATTCACACAGTGCTGTCTAATCTGTGATTACAGAGCTATTACACTGATTTTTAACTCAGTACACAATGTAAGCAGCATTTTTAAAATATGCTAGATTTTTTTTTTTCTTAAAACACTTTGATGGTTCTGCAGTTGACATCTTTAAATTGTTTACATGGTATTTTTAGAGGTTTAATACACCATCTCAAAACGCTTTTCCAAAGATATTCAGATAAAAAAATAGTCCACTAAGATATTCGTTTTTCAGATAAAGTACTGGCTATGGCAAATACCAGATGCTCTATAAAGGCTTTTTTAACCACACTCAGGGATGTTACTGTCTCCTAGGAAACAATACACTCTATACCTAGCCCTAAAGGTATTAAGTTTTAAGCTTGACAACTTATGATAACTTACAGTTCAAGAACACCTCGGTTAAGGCATCTTCTGCTTACATTAAATACAGATAGAACGGAAGGAGAATCACAGAATCACAGAATCATTAGGGTTGGAAAGGACCTCTAGGATCACCAAGTCCAACCTTCATCCTAACATCTATCTATCCATTAGACATTCTTGTTCAGCCGATGGCACAAAAGGAAGAAGATGAGGGTGAGACAAGAAAATAAAGAAAAAAAACTATTCAGTACATTCAGTACAATGTGTAATAGCAGACATGTAATGGCTCTGGATCAGCCATGTTGGTACAGTTACCAGGTATCTCTTGTGAAGAGAACAGAGATATTGCTGGCAAAATATAGAATCTGTAAATAACTGTGAACATATAACAGTAGCTCTGCACTACTTTCGTATGTAATATATAGGGGACCTTCCTTAAAGTTATTACAAATCTCAAAAGGTTCTGGTTTCAGGGACTTCTGGGGTTTGTTTTGGGGTTTTATTTTTATACTTCAGATGAACATTATTTATAATTCAATAGGCATGGTAAAAAAGCTCAGCTTTGGCATATAAGTTAAAGGAAGTTAAGCAACTGCTTGACTTCTTAACACAGGGAACGGGGTGGATAAAGAACATAAGAACAGTGTCTGTGGGAAGAACTGTGTACAAATCTGAATTATTTACTGTTGTTACACATTGTTATTAGTTTACTCAGGCAGGAATTCACAGTCACACCAATTAAAGAAAAAAATTTGCGAAAATATTTAAGCACACCCTTTAATTCAAGCATTCAAGCATCTTTTAACTCGGCAACATTTGTAATAGGGAGTAAGAATTTCCTATGCGATAAATGCTTTACTAAACAAAAGGAGTTTTTTTAAATAGAAGAACCTCCATATAACTAAGTATTCTTACTTATAGTGCAGCTTATTACTTTTGATAATTCTGACATTTTTAAAAGAAAAAGTTTATTAGGAATTTTGTCTACTGCCCATAAATATTCCATATTAAATCTAGTACAACACTGTCTGTGCACATCACACGTAAATTCAAAGCCCATCGTCTCTCCTGATAGTTCTCACAGGGAGAATAGATATCTAATCTTATCCTAGAGCCATATTTCAATAAAGAACTGAAGTCCCATGGGGGGAGAGTGACTGTATTTCTTAGCAAAGGTAGACAGAGGAACACAAATCCCAAATGAACACAATCACACAACGCCTTGAAATAAAAATGTCAGAAGTAAAAAAAAAAGCAGCTGAAAAAACCACTTTGTCAGGCATCATCCTCCACTTAGTCCGCACATAAACTTCTATGTAATAACCTTTCATCCTCCCTGATACGGGAGCCCGAGTGCAACTGGCCAAGTCAGAGGGCAAAAACTCTTTTGAAAGCAATCTGCAGTATCTTTTACATTATTTAATTACCCTAATGCATAGCTGCACACAAGTTTGACATCTTGTGCTACTGAGATGGACTTTATATTATTTTGATTAATAAGTATAACAGATTATCAATTCAAACCACCACCACATTCTGCTTTTTGGGAAGTGAATTTCCATGTGAGTATAAACAAAATAATTTCCTTCCTTAATTTTCCTTATCCTCACAGACAGGAGGGTGAGGGGCAGCACACCCTCTAAAACACTGAATAAATTATCTTGAACAGAGAGGTGATTTCATAAATGCAGAAAGTAGGCTTTCTTCTTTTTCTTTCTTTCTTTCTTCTTTTTTTTTTTCTTTTTTTCTTTTTCTTTTTCTTCCTGTTTGGTTTTGTTTGGTTTTGTTTGTTTTGTTTGTTTTGGTTTTTCTGTTTGTTTTTTTTTTTGGCAGCATATGTCTCAGTTTCTCCTAAATATCTGCACTTGGTGGTTGTCTCATCCTGTTTGTAAATTTTGTATTTTAAAATCATTAAAGGACATGTAGGTGAACATCTTTAATCTAAAATTAGTTCAATAGTCAAAGCAGGAATTAGTACAGGCTAGTCCAGGGAAAAAAGGAAGTTGTTTTATCAAGTAATTTTCATCTTTCGTCTTAGGAAAGGAACGGCTTGCTTTGAACAAATACCTTTTACAGTTTTGCATGTTTATATTAATTTCTAGTAAAAAAAATTGAAAACTTTAATTCAATAAATGGACTTTTCTTTGCTGGTTTGTTAAGGAGACAGAAAATTAAAACTGCACGACTCACATGATAGTAATTGCCTTCATATCAAATGGGATTATTCGGTTTAAAAAATGTGTGTGTGTGTATATATATATATATAAAAAATGTCTTTTCAGATAGAAAATAAGAACATTTTTCTAACTGTATGAGTAATGAAATGAGATAGGCAATCCAGGGAACTGTGGAATCCATAAATAGTAAAGAAAGAAATGATACCATGCCTCAGAGAGGTGATTGATACAACTTTGGTCATCTATTGAGGTTGATCCCAATCTTCAATTTCTATGAACTCTATGAGAGATAGGAGGACAACTGGGGATAAGTTACTGTAATTTTATTTTTCCTCAGTCAATAAAACTGATACAAGATACTGAAATATATTTATCACAAGTCTGTTCAACATTTCTCAAACTTCTCAAGAGTATCCCACTAGTTGTACAATTTAATGAGCCCAATTTATAGGAAAGCAATTTAATTGATTTTACATCAGTGGAAGTAGGATCAAAAATAACTACTGGTTTGGGTTTTTTTCTACTCTACCTAGTAACTTGGAAAGCTCGGAAAGCTGCTGCAGTAAGATTTTCAATACTTCTAATTATTTATTACATAACTCTGTCAAGATCTGAGGCAATATAAAAGGTTTTTCCTTAACACTACAGACATAGCAGTAATCAAGCCGTCTTATGCAATTTGGAAAAATAAAAACCCTGTCAAGGAAATCCTGAACAATATATTTTTCAAGCAAGAATAAATTTCTTAATAAATATGTAACAACATTTATTTATTACTATTTCAATACCAAAATACTACAGAAATCAAACAATACAAAAATCACTTCTGTTTTCTGGTAGAAAACATAAAAATTCCTACTGGTTTATTAACCTTTAGATTCCAGTAGCATACGCAAGTTTTCTTTTCAAGGACCATGTAGTGATATAGAAATGGTACTGGGAGCAAGTATGAGGCCTTGTCCTTTCCAGATTGCTGCTACAGTAATATAATGGTCAGCAGGAGAAATGTGAACTAAAATGCTTCTCTCTTCAGGAATGGCTTTATAGAAAAAGCATAGGTTGAGAGAAAAAGAGAAAGATATAACTTTATATTTTGTTATTTGCCTGCTCTCATCCAGAACTCAAAAAAGACCCAAACAAACAAACCACAAGAAAAAATAAAACAGAGAAGAGGGAAGAGCATGCTTCTTAAAAAAATTAAAAGGGTGCATTCACACTATAGTGTAGTTGGATCTTTAAAGTATTGTTCACTTATGCACATGAAATAAAAATGAAAGGAACCTGTTGCTAACATAGAAATGAGATCTATACTTAGAGCAATGACGCATTCCCCATCCCTCAACAAGAAGAAATCCCATACTGGGTAGGAGGTGGATAAAGGAGGAGCATTTCCTGGATAGGAGAGATGAGAGGGACAAATGTGAACCTCTGAAATGTACTTACATTACATATGTTTGAGAACAATCTCTGTAAAATGAAATGCATATCAAAGTGATATTGTAAATATTATAAATAGCTTGTGCTATGAGAGTATCCCTCACCTTTTTCATCCATTTGAAACATTCAAAATGCAGCCTCTGAATTTCCAATGTATGCATTGCAGAGCAATATTACAGTGTGTGTGGGAAAATTGATTGCTTTCAAGTACAACATGAGGTTAACTAGTGGCATTGTTGTGTTTCAGCAGAAGGATAACTGCGTATGAACTCTGAAAAGTAAATCATCTGAAGTCTTGGAAAAAACACTTTGCAAAAATAAATAATATTTTCAAAAATCCCTATGGCTTTTAACACTTGCTGCAAGTACTACAATGAGTTGGGAGGCAGAAAGATTCATCCTATCCTCTTTCCCACTTTAATAAGTCAAGGAAAAAAAAAAGCAATACTATTTGGTATGTCCAGTGTATTTAGAATGCCGTGGTGTACAATGAAAGATAAGCAGCAACACATGCTATTTTGATATGGGTTTCTCTATCACTACAGCAGAGCAGCAATATCGTCAGCATTCTGCAGGCTGAGCTCCATCTAATCATAACTCTGTAGCCAAGGGATGCACAGTACATCTTCTATTTAGTCTAACTACTTATCACCAAATGCCACAGCCACTGAAATGCTTTTTTCATTTAACATTAGAACAGACTGGCCGCAGATCATTAATCAGAGCCAAACACTGAATAAGCAAGCTTGTGAGAAACAACTCAACCATAAAAAGGGCTTCACAGTTTGGTTTAGTAATGGCATGACCTGCTAGGATAAAAAGGATCTACTATGGAACAAGATTACCTGAAAAAAAAAAAAAAAAAAAAGTACTAATAGTGCTATAGTATTTGTTTCAGTGCTTAAAGATATTAATCCATACAACCCACATCAAGAATGGCATTCTAATAGTCTCTAATACCAGTGAGTCTTCTAGAATTTATGCATGTGTCCAAGCTGATCTCTTAGAAAAACTGAAACTAAAGTGTTACTAACATGATATATCCAGGAACTAAACAGCTTTACAAAGTTAATGCAAAATTAGAGTTGTGTAGGTACAGTTTTAGAAAGCCCAGAAACAACAAAATTATAGGGTTCTAACAGTTGTAATTAAGGGAAGGCTTTTCCCTCCCCTTTTTTTAATTCACTCTAGGATCTATTCTATTCTATTCTATTCTATTCTATTCTCTTCTATTCTATTCTATTCTATTCTATT